>PVIC010018902.1:0-31125 GCA_004025085.1 Thryonomys swinderianus
GGGGGGGGGTATTACAATCCCCAATTTAAAACTCTACTATAAAGCCTCTGTGATAAAAACTGCATGGTACTGGCAAAGTAACAGACCCGAGGACCAGTAGAATAGATTAGAAGATCCAGAAACAACCCCAGATACACCATGCCACCTTATCTTTGACAAAGGAGCCAAACATCCCCAGTGGAGGAAAGACAGCCTCTTTAACAAATGGTGCTGGAAAAACTGGGCTTTAACCTGCCCAAAAGTAAATCTAGACCTATCTGTTTCACCATACACAAAAGTAAACACTCACAATGTATATGAGACTTAAACATTAAGACAGAAATGATAAGCCTGCTTGAAAACAGGTTAGGTAAAACTCTTGGAGACATTGGCTTAGGCAGAGACTTTATGATAAAACCTCTATAGCACAAGAACTAGCAGAAAGAATCAACAAATGGGATCTCATCCTCTGAAAAGCTTCTACACAGCAAAAGAAGTCACTGGCACTGCTAAAAGACCACAGACAACATGGGAAAAAATCTTTACTAGCTGTTTATCAGACAAAGGGCTATTATCTACAATATATAAAGAACTTAAACAGATCAGCCTCCCCATGTTCAAAGACCTAATTCAAAAATGTGCATCTGAAATGAACAGATACTTCTCAGAAGCAGAAGTCATAGCAGCCAAGAAGCATACGAAGAAATGTTCAATATCACTGGTCATTCAAGAGATGCAAATGAAAACAACACTGAGATTTCATGTCACTCCAGAAAGAATGGCTGCGATTACAAAATCAACCGACAATAAATGCTGGTGAGGCTGTGGGTAGAAAGGAACCCTTCTCCACTGTTGGTGGGATTGTAGACTTGTGCAACCATTGTGGAGATCTGTGTGGAGATTTCTCAGAAAACTAGGACTAGGGGTCCCATTTGACCCTGCTATCCCCCTGCCAGGAATATACCCAAAAGAATTTTAAAAACCACATTGGAAAGACAGATGTACACCCTTTTTATAGCAGCTCAGTTCATGATAGCTCATTCTTGGCAATAACCCAAATGCCCATCAACTGGAGACTGGATAAAGAAGATGTGGTTTTTTTTTTAATAAAATGGAGTATTATTCTGCCATAAAGAATGACAAGATAGATTCATTTATGTGAAAATGGAGGCAAATGGAGGCACTAATAAGTGAAATAAATAGATCACAGATAGGCAAATACTGGATCTTCTCTTTGATATGAGCACCTGTAGATGCCAATGAGCTCAAGAAAGTATGACAGTTTTTGTAGAATAGGAAATTTCCGTGGGAAATTTGGTGTGAGAATGTAATGAGGGGAAGGAATAAATATGATTCTGAAAGAAAATAAAAGAGCATGTATATAGGGGGTGGGGAGGTGTGGGTGGGTAGGGATATGGGTAAAAATGAGAATTAACTCATGCCATATATTGGTACAAATTTCCCGATGTTATATGTGATTGTGAGATGTATATGAATTGTACCAATAAAGAATTCAATTAGAAAAATATTCTTACAATTCTCATTAAATTATGAGACACAAAATATATACATATTCATTAAATCTTCATCTGAAATATTTGAATCAATAACATTAACACTGTTTGCTATGGTTTCAATCTAAAATGTCCCCCAAAAGGCTCATGTGTTCAAAGGTAAGGATTTCTGAAGTAGAGTGTAGTGGCATTAACCTCATCAATGAGGTGATTCAGTATGAGGGCGCTGGTTAAGGGGAGATTTTTAAAATGGTGTTTAATTAGAGGAATTAGGTCACCGGCAACCCATCTTTGAAATATGTATCTCCTTTTGGGCTCTGTCTGATCTCATTTCTCACTATCATGAATTGAACAGCTTTTCTATTCTAGGGCCTTGTGACATGACATTTCTACTTTGGAGCCAACCAACCATTGACTGGTATTTCTGAGTCATGAGCTGAAATAAGCTTTTTCTCTTATCTGATGTTTATGTGAAGTATTTTGTCAAGCAATGAAAAGTAATAAATATAATTTCTAACAAATAAAATCTACATAGATCCAGGTCTGTTGATAAAAAATAATAAAAAATACACTGATAGCTTAAATTTCTCACCAAAACATTTCAAATTTTTGCACTATTTTGATTGCTGCTTCTCAAATTTAATGCTCAGTTGAATAACGTGAGGATCTTGTTTAAATGTAGTGTATCATTCAGTGTCTCTGGAGTGGAGACTAAATGTTGTATTTCTGTGGACCAAAATGTGCCTGGGTATTTAACTTTTCAGTAATGTTAAACTTTGCTCTCAGATGACATAAAAGTTAATTATATTCTGAGGGACATTCTATTTACTAGGGAAGAAAAGTGTTTTAAAATCTTAGTATCTGGGCACAGTGGCACACACAGTCCTGGCTACTCTAACAGCTAAGGGAAAATGATCACTCGAGCCTTGTGGTAAAAGCAGATGTCAAAACAGTGAAATTCAGTCTCATAGCACACATACACATATTTGAGGTAACTTTAGTAAGGCTGACATTAAAGAATTGATTGTAAGGGGTTGGTTTATTTCTTATCCAGTATGTTTTGCCCTAAAAAGTATATGCCTTGGTGAGCTGAGAGTCAAAAAATATTCAGAGGCATATGAAGCGGGCCTGGCCTCTGCCTACACATTGGACAACAAGCTGAAAAAGTCAGGGCCAATTTTGTCAAATCTCTGGCAAGCAGTCAAAATTGTGCAAAGTAAACAAATGATAACAAAAGACTGCGACCTAATAATGACAGGACTATTCTCTGTAACCTCTTCGAGAATACAGAGACAAAAATCTTCAATACAATTCTACCATATCAAATCCTAACAACATTATACCATAATTAAATGAGATGAAATTTGAATTTGCAATGCTGGTTCAATACTTAAAAACCAACTAATGTAATCCATCACCTTAAGAAGTAAAAAAAGAAAAATCACATAGTTGCATCAATAGGTAAGAGAAAAAAAAGCTGACAAAATCGAACATCTATCCATGATAAAAATCCCTTAGCAAACTAGAAATTCAGGGAAACTTCATCAACTTTTTGAGGAACTGCAAGAAAAAAAATAACCTATAGATAAGTTTTATTTGGGGCTCGAGATTTAGCTCAGTGGTTCCGGTGCCTGCCTCGCAAGTGCAAGGTTCTGAGTTCGATCCCAGTAACTACATACAATACTGGCCGTGGTGACTCACGCCCACCAGCCATCAATACCACACACCACAGTGCTGGGCGTGGTGGCTCACACCTGTAATCCCAGCACGCAGGAGGCAGAGACAGGAGGATTGTTGAGTTCGAGGCTTGCCTGAGCTACATAGTGACCTCAGGGACAGCCTGAACTACAAAGTGAGACCCTGTCTCAAAAAAATTTTTTTTCATAGTTTCAAAACTATTTACTTTGTCACACAAAGGTGAGAAGTAAATAAGGATATTCTGTCTCACAAGGGCTTTTCAATATCACATTCAATGTTTTAACTATTGCCACAAGAAAAAGGAAATAAAATTTTAAATTGCCATAATATGGCATATTTCAGTATGTACAAAACCTAAAAAAATCAATTACAACAGAATCTTGGTTTTGATGATTAACTATAGCACAGTATCAGGATACATAATTAATACACAGAAGTCAACTGTTTCCTCATTTTACCATTGAACAAGTAGAGTAAGAATTTAAAAACAATTTCATTTATATTAGTATCCCTAAACTATAAAATATGTAGTTATATACCTAAGAGGATATACAATTTTTAGGAAAAAAGAGCATAAATGATGACAAAATAAATAAAAAAAATATGTGGAGAGATTTTCTGTGTTCCTGGACATGAAGACTTAATTTTATACAGATGTTAAATTCTTAACCAATTTGACTTTTAAATTCAGTGCAGTCTCATTAAAATCCCAGGAAATTACTTTGTATATACTGACCATAAAACATTATATGAAGAGATAAACAATTGAGAACAGAAAATAAAAGTCAAGAATAAGTCAGAAGACTGACAATACTGACTGCAAAACCTTACAATAACAGTTCAATAATTGAACAGTCTACCATTGCCAAAACACAGATAGATAAATGATAAAAAGGAAGATAGAGACAGATTAATCAAGGGAGATACAAAAACCTTCCAATTTAAATTTGGAAAAAGGTATCTGTAGAGAAAATCATTTTGGTGATGGAAAAATGGACAGCTGTACCTAAAACAATTTATTTAGACACCAACTCTGTACCTTTTGTAACAACTTACAAACAGTAAACTTCAATGTAAAATATTAAACTATATAAATCCTACCAAATGACATATAAGAAAATCTGGACGATATTTTGCTACATCGGCATCTTTTCAAATACAGTACCAAAGGGGTAATTCATCAAAGAAATAATTCATAAGTTAGACTTTATTAAAATTAAAAACACTGAAAAACATAATAAATTAGAAGACAAAATATATACCCAATAAAATACTGGCTGAAAATAAAGATGATATAATCTACCATAGGATTCAGCAGTGATGTTCCTTGACATTGACCCAAATGAGTTGAAAATTTATTTCCATAAAACCCTACAATGTATGTTTATGTGTGTTTTATTCACAGCTGCTAAAATTAGAAGTAACCAAGATGTTGTTCAGTGGGTGAATACCTCAATAAAATATGGTACAGATAAACAGTAGAACATTAGTGAGCTCTAAAAAGAAATGAGCTTTGACAGATCTGAAAAGATATATGGTAGCTTTAAATGCATACTAGTAAGTGAAAAAGGTAATTTGAAAAGCCTGACTTCTCCATGATGTTTCCTTCCTGATAGAAGAGTAGTTGCTGGTAAAGTAGAAGAATGTATATAGAAAACAAAAAAATTTCAGGACAATGTAACTATGTTTTGTGATTATGATAGTGGATGCAGGTTATTGTGCATTAGTCAATGTTCAAAATCAAGCATAAATCCTCAAGTAAAGTATGGATGTCTGGTGATGATGACACAGCAAGACAACTTCATGGTAACAATTTTAATACTCCGGTTTATAATAGGGGAGGCTATGTGTATAGGGGGCACAAGACATATGGGAATTCTTTGAAGCTATCATTTAATTTTGTTGAAGCCATCAAGTATACTAAAAATAAAAGCTAAAAAGACAATTTGTAGATTGAGTAAATATTTTCAAAAACTATATATTTGACAACAAATATCTGAATTATAAAGAAATGATACAACTCAACAAAAGCTAAACAATGCTATAAAAATGGATATAAGATTTTAACAGATATTTCTCAGTGAAGATCCAAAAGTACTAAAACGCTCAAGATATTCAACATCATTAGTCATCAGGGAAATGCAAATTACAATCACAATGAATTCTACTTATACTCACTAGAATGGCTACAATAGAAACCACATAAAAAGGAAGGTTGCCAGGTGTGGTGGCTCACGCCTGTAATCCCAGCACTCGAGAGTCAGAGACAGGAGGATTGCTGAGTTTGAGGCTTGCCTGGGCTACATAGTGAGCTCAGAGCTAGCCTGAACTACAAAGTGAGACCCTGTCTCAAAAAAAAAAAAAAAAACAAAGGAAGGTAACAAGTGCCACATCTCCTTCACGAACTTGCTTAAATTCTTCTGACTCAAAAACCTACTTGCCACAATATTTATATACACACATACACATAAACATACGTGTTTATTTCTATGTAGTGTTTATTTCTATGTAGTATACACACATACACATAAACATACGTGTTTATTTCTATGTAGTTGTTTAACGCAAGTATAGTATGTATACATGTGAGAAAAATACTTTATTTGTTGATCTGTACTATGTGTTTCAAACATTGGCTGGAATATAATAACTGCTCAATAAGTAACCATTAAATAATTTTATTTCACTATGCTCTCTGTCTTTGTATTCTTGACAAAGTTTTGAAATATTCATCAGTCTTTTAAAATTCTCTCTGTCTTAGGTTTGGGTTCCTTTTCATTAATTTGTTCCTGACACGTTAATGAATTTCTAATAAACAATATAATTGATTAATTTAAATAATTATAATTAATATAACTATATTAATATATCTTCATAAGATCCCAAAACTTTTATTATGAATCACTTTATTACTCTGTTCTATAATATTTTCTATTTTTATTGTAATTTGGGGGAGAGATTATGAGTTATTTTCAAATCCTACCAATACTTTCTATAGTCTTACAATAAGTTTTCAGCCTAACTCAAAATATACTTTATGTGACTTAAATGGACTGAGAGTTTTTTATTTGAATCTTTATTGGTACGTTATATATACATATATATCATAATCATATTCAACATTGAGAAATTGTACTAGTATATGACAAGATTTAATTCTCATTTTTTTCCCATTTCCCTAGCCAAGCTACAGCCCTCCACCCCTATATACATAAGCTTTGGTTTCTTTTTTTCCCATAATATTTTTTTCTCACCTCATTACTTACCCCTACACCTCATTTCTCTTTGAATATTTACTATTTTACAACATCTATTATACATTTTAGAACTCATTTATACCTTCAGTTTCTCATTTCAGAGAAAGGATACTATATTTACACATCTGTGACCTATTTATTTCACTTATGAGTATATCCTTAAGGTACGTCCATTTGAGTCTAAATGATTCAAAATTATCATTCTTTATGGCAGAGTAATAGATCCATATTACCAAGAGTTTTAAAATTTGCTTAACTTTAAAAATATAATCTTTCATCTTTTAAATGTTTTATTTGTTCTTAAAAATAACATATAACTACACTTTGCCAATAGTATTACATATACTATTGGCAAATAGTATTAGATATACATAAGTTAATCAAATATACTGCACTCTTATTAATCATAATGCAAAACTAAATTATTTTGTGAATGTTCCAGACACCCCAAGTTGCACATACAAATTAAATTGCTAACTAAAATGTATAAGGGAACAAGAAATATGGGTGTACTTTAAAGGAGCTAATGGCAGCTATAATCAAGTAAGATTTTACAGCTCTTATAAATAGAAACCACCTTCACTGTTTCTTATATTTTAGAAATGTTAAAATTATAAAACAACAAACGAAACTTTTAATTTTTCCTGATGAATTTGATTTCAAGGTCTCTAGAAAATAAAAACAAGTATTTTTGTATTATAATTGAGTGTTTACCTCTCATAAGATGTGGCTTATAACGTTTTCTCCCAAATTCTGTTATTTCTAGATGGTGCATTTCTAACTAAGCATACTACAAAATTGTCCTCTAGTTGTTATAGATGTTTAAGCTCTTAGAATTTTTAAAAGGAGGCTTTAAACCCAAATACTTGCTTGGTTTCCAGCCAAACTTCTGAAATGTGTTGTTATGGTGATTCTTTTAATTATTTTTGTACTATTCTTCTGGGCCTAATTAGAACATCAGAGTTTATAGCACATGTGGGACAATAACACCAGTCATAATTCCTGTAGCAGATTCTATCCGTCTATGATTTAAACATAACATGCAAGACCAGTAGACTGGGAATACAGCTGACTTTTTAATACATAACAAAAAATAAGCAAGGTTATGCAAAAAAAATTATTTGTATACAATGAGATTCAATGTAAAACTCCAAGTTACTTTTAAGACTTGTTCTAATATTTTTATTTATCCTAAAGAGTTGAAGAAGTTTTCCTTTTCCTATGTATTACCTGGAATAATTAAATTTTCTCACTCCGGTGTTGCCAGATGAGTAAGCACATTAAAAACTTTAAAGTAATTTGGTAAACAGTAGTTCATCAAAAAGCACTTTCTGGTAAAAGTTACCCTTGAAAAGCTTATGATTAATTCTATCATCATAATTCACATAAAAATTATCTCACGGGCCAGAGGATTAGTTCAGTGGTTCCCGCACCTGCCTCGCAAGCGCAAGGTCCTGAGTTCGATCCCGGTAACCACATACAATGCTGGGCGTGGAGACTCACACCCACCAACAATCAATACCGCATACCACAGCGCCAGGCGTGGTGGCTCACGCCTGTAATCCCAGCACTCCGGAGGCAGAGACAAGAGGATTGCTGAGTTCGAGGCTTGCCTGGACTACATAGTGAGCTCAGAGCCAGCCTGAACTACAAAGCAAGACCCTGTCTCAAAAAAAAAAAAAAAGAAAATTATCTCACTAGGAAGTCTTCCATACATTTTTGATACCCATGCAATATTTCTCAAACACAGAAAGTCCTAAAAATATTCATGATTTTATAGTCTGAATTAAAGGCACTAAAATATTTAGTCATAAATAGATATTTATGTAAATAAACATTAAATCATATATCTAAGAAATTGGAAAGATTGCAAAAAAGCAAGTGTAATATCTGCTTAATTTAATAGACAATAATAAATGTATAATATTAAAATGAAAGCAACAACGAAGAAAGCTTAAAGACATTTCATGCAAAAATTGACCAGAATTAAGCGTATCTTTCTTGCTTACCTGCTTACTTGTGAAGATCAAGAAAATTGGTAAATAAAACGACTTTAAAAGTTGTAAGTCCTATTAAAGTATGAAATCTTATTACATAGAAATTATCCTTGCTATTCTAGTTTTGGTTTCCAAAAGCAACTAATACAGAACTGTAATCTTCCTGCTGTGAAATTATTATAAGTGACAGTGGAATAATTTGTCAACTTTCCTCTTGACAATTGATATGCATGTCATTTGTGACCAAATGATAAAGAATTTTTAACTCCAATCTCTTCATACATACACAAAAAAGGCAGATTGGTTTAAAATAAATTGTAGTACTCAATTAAGTATGGAAAAGGAGAAAACGATGCATTTAAGCAGTGAAATCACCTTACCTGAATCTGCCACTGCCATTTACCACCACTAGGTTTAAGTAGGACAGGGAACACCTTGACTTACCACAGAGGAAGGGGGTCTCATCAGAGTTGTCAGCACAGTCGTTCACAAAATCGCACAGCCTGTCCTCTGGAATGCAGTGCTTATTAGCACAGGAGAATTCTTGAGTGGTACACTTTCTGTCCGGGCTGGGCAACGGGGAACAGTCTTGAAAGGAAACATCATCTACTGCTACATCGCCTATATAACTGATTCCACGTTTTGCCCTGAAGACAATCTAAAAACGTACAAAAAAACCAAAAACAAAACAAAACAAAAATAAAGGAAAATCCAGTGAGAATTGAAGATGCCAATTAAGAATTTCAATCAGGCATAAGGAGCAAACACCAAACACGTAAAATTTCACTGATTAAAAATAAGCCATCATTGCCGGGTGTGGTGGCTCACGCCTGTAATCCCAGCACTCTGGAGGCAGAGGCAGGAGGATTGCTGAGTTCGAGGCTTGCCTGGGCTACATAGTGAGTTCAGGGCCAGCCTGAACTACAAAGTGAGACTCTGTCTCAAAAAAAAAAAAAAGCCATCACAATAAAAGTGACTCGAAAAACCCGAGGTTTATCAAAGATCTACCTATACCTTCCTCACCCCTTAGGAATGTGAGCACAGTGACTTGGCTGCCTCTTGCTAGATGGGTAGGGCAGGCATCCTGGAAAAGGGGTAGGAGTCACCAGCTCACTACTGCTGCCTCTGCCAGCTCTGAGATCTCTAACAGGACCTGCCCATTTCTCAGAGCTGCACTGATCTGCTTAACAAACAGAAACCAGCCAGAGAAGGTACAAAGTATCATTGATAAGTCTGTTCAATTCTTCCATTCCTCAGAACTGTCCCCCAATTATCTGTAAGTTAAAACCTCAGATCTCAACAAAACAAGTTTGATTGTTTGCTGTTTACTTAAACTCATCTCTGGAATCAAAGCAATTTTGATTTGACTTTGATTAATGCATGGAAGGGAAAGAAGCATCATGTACCCTATTACTGACCATGACTTGACTAGATCAGTGGTGATAAAAAATAACAGAAGGCACTAAAATTTTTGGAAAGTTTACAACAATACCCCTGCTGAGAATAACAATGAAGATAACTTCAGAGAACATAAAAAGTCACAGGTTTCTGGGCGTGGTGGCTCATGCTTGTAATCCCAGCACTCGGGAGGCAGAGACAGAGGATTGCTGAGTTCGAGGCTTGCCTAGGCTACATAGTGAGCTCAGAGCCAGCCTGAACTACAAAGTGAGACCCTGTCTCAAAAAAAAAAAAAAAAGTCACAGGTTTTTTGTTTTGTTTTATTTTCAGATTTGCAGGTGAAATTGATGTGGTGTGTCTATTGAATTTCAATGCAAGGCAAATACCTACAGTTTAACATTGGGAGTATTTTGAAGACAACGTAGAACAAATAAAGATGAAGTAAGAAGTAAAGATTTACCTTTGTGATTTCGTACAAGATATTTATTGTTACCAATCTCCAATCCACATTTTAACAGATGCTAAACAAATTTTTTGAAGAACTGATTAGAATTTTTTTCTTAAATGAGATGTTTTTAATCTTGATATATGAACACAGGTCTTTTTCTTAAAGGTGAGAGGATAGAATAATTGAAATCATAATGCCTTCCACATTACCAAAAGGAAAATTACATAAATACTGAATTTACAGGAGAAGAATAAATTATTCTTTTAGGAGATGAGGAAGAAGAGAAAAATCTTTGAAATAAAAGCTCAGAAGTCATTATGAAGAGGTGAAACTAAGAAGAATAATAGGAATTGCAACTTTCTTACAAGGGAAATCAAGTACTGGAGCAATATTGCATGAAAAAGAAACACTGTTATCTGCATAGTCAAAATATTTATATATGTAACACAATACTTTATGAAAAAAATCAGAATATGACTGTTTCACTAATTATCTGTTAACTTGGTTTTCTCTAAGATTCAATGCAATCTTATTAACCAGACAATGATTAATTGTTTAATTAATTGTTTAATTAATTGTTCAATTGATTAATGATCAAATTATTGTTTATCAATGTTCTAGAAGATGTTAGCAGGAATTCTACACATGGTGCTATCGAGTATATGTCTGAATGCTCTCAAGAAAAGAACCAATTATGGCACAATGGAAAAAGGATATCTAGGTCAAATTCTTCAATAAAAGTTGGAGGACAGCCAGGCGTGGTGGCTCACGTCTGTCATCTCAGCACTCGGGAAGCAGAGACAGGAGGATTGCTGAGTTCGAGGCTTGCCTGGGCTACATAGTGAGCTCAGGGCCAGCCTGAACTACAAAGCGAGACCCTGTCTCAAAAAAAAAAAGTTGGAGGACAATACAGCACAGCAGTTGGAGTGTAGATGGCCTGCTTGTGGTAAGTCTAGCTTTGTCACTTGGAAGTTATAAAACTAGGACAAATTTCCTAACTTTCAGAGGTTTCTATATTATAATCTATGGAATGGAAATTTACCTCATATCTATTTGTGAGGGATTCCTGTAAAAAGTAAACAACTAAATAATTTAAAACTCATAAAAAACTGTTAAAGTTTTTATAATTAGTGATTTTGTTGAAATTTGAGTGCATCAAGTAAAATTACGCAAATTTCCCATGGCTTTTTCAGAACGCAGTCTCTAAAAAGTATCTTACAGCTTTGCTCAAGTAAGAGAGATACTCATCTTTCTGAGGAAAAGAGAGGCAAGTGTAAGAATGGAAACATGAGGGGCAGTGTGGTCATGTTTCACTGTACCTTCTACACAGTATAGTGTCTTCTGCACAGAATAGGTGGTCAGTAGGATTTACTGAGTGAGCATGTAAGACACAGGACAACACAAGTGTTCAGAAGCCATTAATGTTTGTCTTGAGGGGAAGGAATAAATACGATACAGAAAGAAAATAAAAGAGCATGTATAAGGGGGGAGGAGGGGGGAGTGGGTAGGGATATGGGTAAAAATGAGAATTAACTTGTGGCATATACTGGTACAAATTTCCCAATGTTATATGTGATTTTGAGATGTAAATAAATTATACCAATAAAGAATTCAATTAAAAAAGATGTAAAATTTCAATCTATAAAAAATTAGGATTTTAGAAAAACACAGTAACTGATTTCAATTGCTAAAATATACTGTAATAGTATTTTGAGCATAACTTTACCATGTAAATATTCTACATGCATAGAACTAGTTAAAAATTCCTTGCTTGGGATGAAATCGTGTATCTAGTAGCAGCAGAATCTTCTATATATTCTTGCTAAGGATTCTTCTTGCTGCAATTTTAAGATCATGGAGAGTGAACAACTGGAATATTTTAATAATAATTCCAAGATGTTCAAGACCACTGAACTGTTATGTTCAATATTATTAATTTTGGTTTCACATCTTATCTCTATCCTAAATTTTCAACAAGTGTCTGACAAGAAAACCAGATAGCCCACCAGGAGAAAAACTATGTGGGATTTATTATACCTATCATCACAAGGAATTGGGCAGTGTACAAAGGTAAGTATATCCAAGCTGTGGCTCCGATGAAGTTGAAAGGGGCTGTTTTATCAGAGAAAGTATTTGCTGATCATTGCCACCCACTGTGGTCACCTGAGATGTACATATACAAGAGTAGAAACACATTGTGGTGTTTGACAAGGATCATATCCCTTCTGTCTAGTGAAGAGTAGCTTCAGATTCATACGATTAAACTCCAGGCAATTAAGAGTAAAAAGGAAATGCTACATAAAAGGTTCTAAATTCTCACCCTGATTCTCAACATCTGAGCATATTTTTTAACTTAATTCCTCTCTTTTATTTTTCCTTTCTATTGGTACTTGCTTCTAGCAGATATTGAATCCATACATCATGGGGAGCTGGAAAATGTACAAAACACATCTTGAGTCCTTTGATTTTCCTTTCTCTCACTCTCCTACCTGCCATGTCTTGATTCTCTTCTCATTTCCAGAAGATTTAATAACCCTGTATTTTATTACCCATTTTTTATTTTTCTTTTTAAATTATTTAAACTTTGGGTTTCTTAGGAAAGAAAAACTGTGTAATATTTAGGCTTGTGTGTCTGATGTATTGCAGTTAACATTATGGTCTCAAGGTGCATTCATCTGCCTATATATGACTCAAATTTATCATTCTTTATGTCACACTAATACTGCTTTGTGCATAGGTACCAAAATTTCTTTATTCATTCATCTGGTGATAGCTATATGAGCAGCTTCTAATGTATGATTATGAATTGTGCTGCTGTGGGGCTTCTATCACTGTAATATGTTTTGATCTTTTGTAGGAAAAATGTAGCAGTTAATCTACATTTTCCACACAAACTTCTCTTACTTTCTTGATAATCAATAAAAAAATAGAATTAATACCAAATACTTTGGTCACATAATTTTTTTTTGTTTGAGACAGGGTCTCGCTTTGTAGTTCAGACTGGCCCTGAGCTCACTATGTAGCCCCAGCAAACCTCAGCAATCCTCCTGTCTCTGCCTCCTCAGTGCTGGGATTACAGGTGTGAGCCACCACGCCCGGCATTGTGGTATGTGGTATTGATTGCTGATGGGCATGAGTCACCACACCCAGCATTGTATGTGGTCACCAGCATCAACTCAGGTCCTTGCTCTTGGGAGGCAGGTGCTGGAACCACTGAGCTAAATCTCCAGCCCCACATAATTATTTTCAATGTAAATATCTGGGTCTATTTACTATTTGAAACTTCTTTTAATTATTAGACACACATTATCCTTAACCTCCTAATGTTATTTTAATTTATAAGAATCACACGAGTGCCTTCCAAAGTATTTCCAATCACAAAAAGCCATTACCCTATAATGTTTCAATCGCATAATATACTTTCAAAAGACTGCCCCTTAAATCATATTTGAGATAATTTTTATTATAGTCTCCAAGTGTATATTTGCAAAATTGTGGGACTTCTTGTAGGGAAGAGAGGAAATTTATCATTCAAATTAAATGCTCCTAGAAAGTTGAGTGTCAATTGAGTGAAATTAGTACTTTATAACATTGCAAACTGTTTGTGGAAAAAGGCATATGGAATTTTAAGTGTTTTGCTTTTGTATACTGTATCAAATTGGGAGAAAGAGGACAGGAAGATTTTGAGTGGGGGAAATAACTTAGCATGAAAGACATACACTAACAAAACCCCTTTGTCACATAACTACATGGATTACAAACCTGTGTATAGGAGAGAATGCCTAAAAATACTTCTGCTTTTCTCCACTGTGAACCTTGCTGTCCAGTTTGAGCCCACACTTTAGAAGTAATATTGCCTTTCCTGACAAGTACCTGCAGAGATAAAAATCAAGCAGTAGGTGTTGAAATATTCTGTCTTGATAAATTTTAAACATGAAGAATTTTACCAGTGATTCTTTCAATTTGTAGTATCTACAAAAAGTCCATGAGCAAAAAGATGAGACATTTTTCATTAAACGTTTTTGTTTGCTACTATGAAAGTATACGACCATGAGCCTCAGGCACCTAACAAACTTCCTGTAATTCAGGTTTACATGAACATCAACCAAACCTTAGGGTACCTGGGCCCCATTTTATTAAGAATTCAGTGATAGGTTGCTAAAAATGTGGCACCAACAACACGTGATATTCTTTATGTTAAATAACATACATGTGATTGATTTCAAAGTATGACATTACTCAGTAAAACATTCTTCTGAGAATGACTTCTTTATAGGTTGGTTTCAGGTTTCAGTGTTGGAACAATATAAAGCCATTCAGTTGTAACAGTGGAGGTGTGTGGGAAACCATTCATGGAGTTAGAGCTTTGAGCCCAAGAGTCTTGAAATCAACAAATCCTCATCAGTACTAGGCATAGTCTGGATATTTAGAAATGTCCTTGAAAGAGCCATTTGGTACTTACTTGGTCCCAAAAGTGTCTCCACTGGGAGAGGCTGAAACCTTTAAAAGGTGAAGTTAAATGGAAGGCTTTAAGTCCCTGGGCTCATAACCTGAAAGAGGAATGGGGAACTGACTCCAATTTATACCTCTTGTCTCCCAACTATGAGAACATTACTGTTCACCCACAAACTTCTGCCATCACTGCTGCTTTACCTCAGACACAAAAGCAATAAGGCCAATAATCACAGACAGGAACCCCCAAAACCAAGGTGAAAATAAAACATTTCTCTTTATAAACTGATTATCCTAAATGTTTACTATCATGAAAAAAGCTGCTAGACAAAGTTCTATACTACCACTCTAAAGAATTTGGATTAATCTCACTGAACAAATTATTATGGCTCATCCCTCAGAATGATACCAAATAAGTCATTGAGAAGATGACTCTAGGGAAACGTAATATAGTTTCACCTATCAGAATAATTTCCAAAGATAGCTTATTTATTTCAAAACATTGCTTTTCAAAAAATATAAAACTAAAAACTTATTCAAGTATGGTTTGTGAAGGTTTTTACTTTTAAAAGTGAAAAGCTTTTAATGGTATCATTAGTTTTTTAAAACTAAAGTTTTCAGAATTTATTTGTATAAATATGCTGCTAGAACAATATCAAGATTTTTGTCTATAAAATTCAAAGTTATTCAATATATTACCAAAGTCAATAAAATATGATTTTTGACTAACAAAATATTTGAAGAATAGTTAAAAGAATGGGCAAGAAAAAGAAAATCTGTGTATGAATGCATGTAGCATAAACTGAGGGAAAATGTATTCAATTAACATATTAATAAAGTGTAATATTACTTAATTTAGCTGTTCATAGAAGTGAAGATCATATGTACTAACATTTTAACTAATGAGTGATTAATTCCTTACAAAACTTTGTTGTTACTTTGAAATCTTTATCTGCTAATACAAATAATTTTTTAAAAAAAACTATTTGAGAACATTAATCTCAACCATTAATTATACCAGGTAAATAGCTCTCATTTTACTAATAAATGCAGTAAATGATATTGATTATTTTGCCAAAAACTACTTTTGAAAAGTCAATGTACAACAAAAAATACATTATAATATCCACCCATAAGATTAGTTAGATACTTTTACATATATTAATATAAAATATGGTTCCAAACTTGGGAAAAAGTTTCATAAAGAATTCTTCCAGAATGGATATCTAATGTTTTCAGTTTAAAAAAAAACTACTAATACTATTTTTGAAGTGTATTTATCTAAAATTTGGAAAAAAAGTAATATTTAATAGTTTCCACTAAAATTCTAGAACAAATGGTAACAAAATGGAAAGGGCAAATACTCAATATTAAAATTGCAATAAAGCTGTAGACAAATGGGTAGATGATCATCTTGTCTCCTTATTTTCCTCTCTTTAATGTGGGGGAAAAAAGGCAGGTGACAAAATTAAAGTTTTATCATAAATCTACTAAACACTGACTTATTTCCAAATCTACTAATGGATTTTTCAGAAGAAAATCTTTATAAATTGCTTCTAGTAGGCACAGCTGGTCTAAACTCCTCTTAGTAAACAGTTCTGGAGTTTATGGATTCATTTTTGAAACATAGCTACCTGAAAAACAGCACAAATGCTAGGACCCAGTATGAATGGAGATGTTCCATCCATGTAAGGAATGAACCTGAGTACATTTCTGCCAAATATTACATGCTGTCCTCTTCCTCTGTCTGTCCAGTAGAGGAAGGACAGGGTCTAGGTTAAATTTCCAGAACCTCTCTCTGCTGTGCTTGTGTATCTGAGGCTTGCAAAGTAAACTGGAAATTAACTGGAAATAATTAATTCCAGAGATGTGGCAGATAAAAATGAGTTTAGATCATCATTGCTGGAAAGGAATAAAATGCTCCAAGAATGATGTGGCTGGTTCATGAGACACAGAAATCACTTTAGAGTGATTTTTAGATGAAATTTGAGACTATGAGGACCAAGCAAGGAGAGATTATAAAATACTGAATAAAAGAGAACTTATGTGTTCATACCAATATAAAATAATGAACAAGTAGAGAAATTAGAATGCTTTCTGTTAAAATAGAAACTACAAAAGTAGACAGACTAACAGTGTTAGAAAATTACAATTAGTCAATCATCACAGTAAATTAGATTCAGGCAAAAACTCTAAAAAAAATGGTGACTAATATTGTAGTAAGATCAGGACATTTATCTAAGGTAGCTCTTTAAAAATGTTTATTGATAAAGAAACAGAAGTAATGGAACTAACAATTACCATAGATTAATGAGATATAATATAAAAGAAAATCATATTTTTGAGGTTAGTACAAAAAATGTATTGAACAAATCTATCTCGAGGTATTTTTACAAAATGACTTGGCTACAAGATTTTAGAATATCATATTAATAAAAGTCTAGGTAAAAGTAAATGATTATTCATTTAAAAGGAACCAGAATAAAATAATTGGGAGGAATATGTGATACTTCTTGCTATGAGAGATATTAAGAAGAAGCTTGTTTTTAAAAAGTACCTCTGAATACAGGGCACATTAGATGGAGTTTTCTCCACTATGTGTGTGATGTCTTATGAGTTCAAAACATTATAGAACTGTTTTCTGCAAGATCTAATGTACTACTGGTAAATATAGCAGTAAGAGCATCAAAAGACAAGACTATATATTCCAACAGTGCACTTATTCATTGGATTGAGTTACATTCAGGACATCACTACTGAAACTTACATGGTAAAATAACATTACTCTGAAGCTGTAATATCAGACTGGACATAATGGAGAAATTAAACAAGTACAAAAATTACCTACATGTCACTAATGTGAAATCATATTAAGTTTCTCTCCAATATATTGTTATAAAACTAGCTAAGTGTTGGTAACTTTCCATTTTCAACTGTTAAGTAACTATATTTTAATGACACTAAATGATACAGTTTGCATTTTTATACAGAAAATTCAGGAAACACTGTGTCCTAAAAATTACCTGGAGAGAACCCACTGTGGCGCCATTCATATGAGTCCAGAAGACCAAGGTACATTTTGGTCCCGTAAGTGAAATAACAGGAGTGAGGAGATCGGCGACGTCACCAAATTTCCCATTCGAACTGTCAGCATACAGATACCAACCTTCTGTGGTATTTCTGGGGGAAGTGTACCAGAGAAGAAAAGGAAGAAAGCCATGGAACAACATAGTTAGTCACTGACCATATTTTATCACTGTCCAATTTTTCCTAAAAGTACAATATTCTGAGCAGGATTATGGTCTGTAATCTTCACTAGAAGTAAAATTTCTATCATTTTGATTTTGAATTCATGGTCCTTGTAATGATATTCAATGAGATAATAAATTATGGCTCAGTCTAAATCATCAAATCTATAAGAATATGACTGATATTTTCTTTTAAGTAATGATGTTGCAAATATCCTGATCTGCTCTCAGGGAAGATTCTCATATTGATAGAAACAGCAGTAACTACATCCAGAAATGACACAGGAAGAAGAAAAGAAGATGAATAAATAGGGCAAACAGACACAAAAAGAACTTGTTCACTTCATGGATCTAAACACTTTCATTTCATATTTATTATATGCTAATTCAGCTCAGTTTCCCTTCAACATTTTGCATAACCTGACAGATAATGTAAGTTGTGCCCCATGTTTCCTATATCTAAATTTAAAAAGAAAAATGAAAAGAGAACAATTCAATGTCTATGTAAAAGTACTTCCATTACACACTCAAAACAGTGAAAATAAAGCATTAGATGGGAGCTAACTAATAATCAGCACTGGAAACACTAAAGAAGTAATTCATTCCCTTTTGGGGGTGGTACTCCTTGTCTGAGGAACTTGATTTGTTCCTACTTTATAACCTAAACACGGTTACTAATTTCTATAGAGTTTAACCTAGCTATGTACCAAAACTATTCACTTTGAAATTTCTTCATTTTTTACAAAAGAAATATAAATTATTAATAGCAAATAAAAGACGGATTTATTCTGCCACTGCATATTTATTGAGTACTCTGCTGCACCACACTTGCCCTTGGCTGCCCAGGGCACTAGGAGTATAATTGTCAGCAAAAGAGTTGACAGGGTTTGCCTTCTGGCCTTTTCATTTACTACTTAGACAGCTTTCAGCAAAGCATTAACTTCTCTGAACATATCAGTTTCTACATTTTGTAAAACAGTTCTTACATGCACTCACTATGAATTAGGCATAAAACATGCAGAACATCTAACACAGTATCGAGCCCAGTGTAGGTATAAACTTATGAGTATCTGTAATCCAAGTTGATGTTAATTTCATTAGCTGTTGCTAATGAAATAAAGAATTTAACAGACTACAAACCAGAGGGCATGAGTTACAAACTTGAAGAAGTAGGGGTATTAATTTGCCAGGATTATTAATTATTTCTCAATGAAGAAGCCTGCCCACCTTTGCTCCTTGTAGTATGTTTAATATCCCATTTTTCTAGGGAAACAAAGAACAAAAGGACATAGGCCTATCCATTCAGATATATATTAACAATTGTGAGAAGAAACGCAGATATCTTCATGTGTACAATATATGTAATTATTGCAATTTTGTAGGCTTTTATCCTAAGTGTTGGGTTCTGCATCCAACATGTGGTTCAAACTGCCCATCCCACAAGATTTTAATATTCCACTTTAACCTAAATTTGTGTCATCTCATTCCTAGAATAATTAGCTTGTTTTTCCACTTTTATTTGACTCATTCTTTATACATTACTTATTTTTTAAAATGAAAATTGATTATACTGTGACTCCAAATCTACCTCTTCATACTTCCCAAAATCTTTCTTATAGACTTAGGATACAATAATAATATTTAATGTCATTTTTCTCTTCATTTAATTAGTACATTTTTGCATTACATGCATTCTGCAATGATCTTGGAGAGTTGGTATATGTACATAAATAAACCTCTTTTCTTCTTTAATCCCCTTCCCTCTCCCCCCCCCTTTTCCTCTAGTTCTGTTTTTCCTAGCTTTTGTTCTCACTGACACTGTTAATCCTAGTTCATGTTTATGGAATATAATGTCTACACTCATGAAAGATAACAGAACCTGCACCTGGTACATGTTCACTTTATCATCCTATCTCCTTCCTCTTATCCCTGGCCCCCTGGACACTTTCCCGTTTGCAAGACATCTATTCTCTAATCTTTATCTATCTTTCCCTTATTTTTCTTTTAGTTTGTATTTTGTCATACTCAGATGAGAGACAGCACATGGTATTTAAATGTGTGTGTGAGTTATTTCACTCTACATCTTTTAGGTGCATCCACTTCCCTCACACTTGTCCTTCTTTATACCTGAGCAGTAATACATTATATATAGAAACCACAATTTCTTTAACGTATCATCTGTTGATTGGTATAGAGACTGCTTCCAGGATTTAACTATTAAACACTGATATGCATGTACTGCTGTAATACAATGACTGAAACACTTTTGGGAATATATCTATAAGGGAGAGGCCTGCGTAATATGGAATTTCTAATTTTAGTACCGTCAGAAATCTCCGTGCTGATTTGCATAATGTGGTAGCTTCTGTTCCCACCAACAATGAAGGAGGGTTCCTTTTTCACCACAGCTGCACCAGAATTTGTTTGTTCTTTATTTTTTGATGGTTGCCATTCTTGGTGTAAGATGGAATCTTAATGTTCCTTTAATTTGCATCTCTCTAATGACCAGACATTTTGAACATTTTTTCCATTTATTTGCTGAACATTTATATTTCTTCTCTGAAGTGTCTGTTTCAATTAACTAGCCTATTTCTGGACTAGGTCTTTGATCTTTGGTAGCTGAATTTTTAAATTTTTTATATATCTTCTAGATATGTCTTTTTGTCTGAAGAATAGCTGGCAAAATATTTTCCCATTCAGTGGGTTGTTTCTTCTCTTCATTTATTGACTCTTCTGTTCTACAGAAGCTTTTTAGCCTGATATAATCCCATCCATTGATCATTGCTATTACTTCTTGTGCAAATTAAGTTGTTTAGAAAACCCTTTCCTACACCCATGTTTTCAAGTGTTTTACTTATTGTATCTCCCAGTAAGTTTAATATATGTTTAGATCTTTGACCTATTTTGTTTTTAATTGAATGCACAGAGACAGATATGGGTCCACTTTTGCAAACAGGTAACGAGTTTTCTCAGCACAACTTGTTAAATAGGCAACTGTTTCTCCAATGTATGCTTTTGGCCCCTTTCTCAAAAGGCAAATAGATGACTATATCTGTGATAGTTTGTATGCTCTAATCTGTTTTGCTGATCCTTATACCAGTTTTTATTCCAGTCCCATGCCATTTTTATCACTACTGTTTTGTCGTATAGTTTGACATCTGACAATTTAAGGCCTTCTGTTTGAATCAACATGGATCCTGCACATGTCATAGCAGCGACAAGTCCTGAAGTGGGCTTTCCTTTTTTCTTCCTTTCTTTGCTTTTTAATTTTTTTGTTTTCAATTTTTTCCCTTTTTCTTGTTAATGTTTTTATAGGAATGAGAACATTGTTTCTAGGGTTTTGTTTTGTTTTGTTTTGTTCTGTTTCTTCCTTTCTTCTTTCACTCTTGGCTTTTTCTGTACAAATTCCCAAAGCTTGACCACCAGCCTTACTTATGACCATTTTCTATTTCTAACTCCTTTCAAATTTTCTCCTCTGAAGGTAAAATTGCCTTATTGATGGGATATTTACTATACACAATTTCCTGGTTAGTTTTCAATTTGATTATGTAACTAAAAATTCTGAACTGATTCAATATATTTAACTTCTGTGATCACTTTAAAGAAGCTATCTGGCACCAGATGAGGTAAATGAGGTGGATGAGGACACACTGTTGTTCTGTCACAAGCCTGCCTTTCTATCAGTGATGCTCAGTGGCAGCACTCACCATGGTCGCTCATCACACCTTGTGCAGACACCCAGGAAAGAGGACTTCCAGAACTACATCCAAAGTGGCAAGAATAATGGGCTAAGTGTGTTTGAGATGATCAGTGGCAATACACGTTTTTGTTGTAATAAATCCTTCTGAGGGCCATAGATTTAGCTCAGTGCTTCCAGCACTGGCCTAGCAAGCACAAGGTCCTGAGTTTGATCCCAGTAACCATATACAACAATACTAGGCATGGTGACTCACTCTCACCAGTAATCAGTATCACCTACCACAAGGCTGGCCGTGGTGGCTCAACCCTGTAATCCTAGCACTTAGGAGAACTGCTGAGTTCAAGGCTTGCCTGGGCTACACAGTGAGCCCAGGGCCAGCCTGAACTACAAACCAAGACTCTGTTTCAATCAATCAATCAATCAATCAATCAATCAATCAACTTTTGAAAAAAAAGCTAAAATTCACCATATATTAACTGCACACACAAAAACAAGAACAGGATGTGATATTCAAAAATGTTAGCATGTTTGTATTTATGTCCATAAGCCATATCTATTTTGTTGCCCAATGGTAACCACTGCTTATTGTATCCTCAAAGAAAGTATTAAATAAATGTATTTCAAATGATTAAATCACAAATATATATGAGTCGACTTAAAAAGTGAAAGGAATTGTACACGTGTCTCTCATTACCCTTAGAGATGGGTTCCAGGTCCTCCTGTAGAAACCAGCCCCCCACATGCTCATGTCTCTTCTATAAAGCACATAGCATTGGAATTAGTCTTCTGTACACTACTATACACTTTACTTTTCAATTATTGGAAGTGGAAGACTCATAAAGTTCTCACTAACAAACAGTTGGTCATTGGTCCAAGGTAGAGGAAGAGAAAACCAGCAAAAATTCACAAAAGATATAAAAAAGTTAATACAAATGAAGATCATGGAGGAATTAACTACAGGTTAATTGCAACAATGATAAAACCATCTAATCAAAGGTTTTTCAAATAATGGCCTTATATTAATTTTCCAGAAATGATAGAAATGAACAAACAAAATGTAAGCTGCATTCTCCAGCAATAAGATTTTACACAGTTTGCTCCACAAGGAATTAAAGATTCCAAAGTCTTACAGTCATTCCCTGGTTGCAAAACATCTGCAGGCCTGAGTGCTGGTTGATGGTGGCTGGGGGCTTCTTGCCAGGATCCACTATGCAACCCCACCGTGCCCTACTCACTCAGTCTATTTCAGCAGGCATCCAGCACAGTTCAGGTGGCAGGAAGTTTGCAGGTCTGAGAGGAATTCAGTGGCATGGGTGAATCTTCCCGCTAGCACCAGCCACGTGACCTACCTGGCCCTACTTGCCTGGTCTATTTCCCTAGGCCTCTGGTGCAGTCCATGATTCAGGGGAGTGCAGGGCTCAGCAGTGGCAACAATGGGATAGCTGAACCTTCCCAATAGCACCAGCCACGCAACCCTGCTTGGCTGTACTTGCCTGGTTTGTTTTCCCAGGGCTCTGGCACAGTACATGATTCAGAGAAGTTCAGGGCTGAGCGCCAGCGACAATGGCCAAAGTCCCTGTATCTTGATCCTGAACTTGTCCAATTCGGAAACTATGACAAATAAATATTGATGTTTGTACATCACCATGTTTATGGTATTTTGTTATAGCAGTCTGAATGGACTGACAGCGCTTGACTGTAGTACTCATCTTCTGATAAATCAGTAGCATTCACAGAATCTAGAGCAGACTCTCCTTAGCAGTGTAGAACTCCTTACCCCAGAGTGGGACTAAGTTTCTGACCCACCAATTATAGTAACAAGCTTTATAAACAAACCAAGAACAGTGCTTTTGTGGGTTTTATTCTATAAATTAAAGGAAAAAGAACATTCACCAAGTGTCAAATCTGATTCCACAAGGTTTGAAACCAGCTCCTACTCAAAACTCTACATATAACCTCTATATTCTGCCATTGTATTAGAGAAGAGACAACAAAAGAAAGACTCCTCAGCAATCTTTAAAGATCTCCTGAATGTACATCTATTCATGTCATCCTACTTAAAAATATTCAATACATCTTTACTGATGCAGTGTGAGGTCCTTGAACTACAGTCATATTTTCGGAATGTAAGTAAATAAATAAAAATCTTCATTACAATGTACATCTGGTTCCCTTCTTTTTCTTAACTGCAAGACCTTCTTGGTAAAGGAAACACTAAATTAACTTGTATTACTGTCCAAGTTCCTTATTTTGTCATGCACTACCAGTGAGCAGATTTATATTTCCTACTGCATGGTCTGCACTGGGGTCAGTGAAATTTTCTGTAAAGATCCAAATAGTAAATACTTCATATTTGAAGCCAGAGGATATTTGATGTAACTACTGGATTCTGCTTTTGTAATGTAAATTCAGTTAGGGACAACAATTAAGTTGTTAGTTATAACTATTTCTGACTAAAACCATATTTTTAAATAGACACGAGGGAAGATTTGGTCCACAAGTTCTTTTGTTTACCCTGAATATAAAATCTCAATTTATGACGATGTAAGAAATGAATTTATTGCCAATACAGTACTTGGGTTCAATTTTTATACTGAATTTTACTTTATTTAGACACCCAGATCAATATTCATTGTATAAGTTGTGCAATTACTTAAAGACATGTACTTTCTTTTCTTTGTAGCTCTCTTATATTGTCTCCTTAAGTCTTTCCTCCAGGCACACTCACAACTTCAACTACTCATCCTCTCTCTGTCATCCATTATTTTATCTTCCACAATGTAGCTCAGATAGTATCTTCAAGCCTTCTCAGATTCCTAAGCTTCTAATTTCTGGATTTCTCATTCCAAGCATTAAGAAATAAAATGAAGTAAGAAAGACATCAAATATTTTCATCATAATAGATTCTATATAATATTAATTGAAGAAGCACAATTTTTAGTGACTGAGATACCTATGGACTAATGTTTATCTTACAATTTAGAACAAGCTTTCATGATGCTCACCAAAGTGAGTCTTGTGAGTTTTGTAAAACAGATGTTAGACCAGAGAAACACTGACAGCCAAAAGTGTGTAAAACTTTAAAAGACTCTTTTAAGTGAGACATTATAGTAGAAAATCTTTAAATTAGTATATGTCAGTGTTTTTTCATCTACTATTCCTAAAGTAAAAATGACCCTGAAAGGTACATATTTTGCACTGATTCAAATCACAGAGGCAGCCACTGCAGTGTCGGTGAGGACACTCATGAAGGGGACTTCCAGAACTGCTGTGGCAAGAATAATAGAGAAGTTGCGTTCAAAGTACTGGGGAGTATTTTCAGTAGGATTAACAGCTAGGTGACTCTCACTGTAATAAGTATAAAAATGTTTAAAATTTTAAACATTCATCTTAGTTTTTGCTCAAATCCAGTATTAAAATTTCAATTCAGTAACATCCTTACAGAGGGTGAAAAATTTTCTGTGAAGGGCAGAATATATATGAATATATTGCAAGGTCTTTATCACTCCTACTTAACTGCCTTGGTAGCTCAAAAGTAACCATATACAATACATAAATAAATAGACATTTTAATATTAGACTTCAATAAAATGGTGTTTCAAAAACAGTCATGGGTCAAATTTGGCTGCAGGCCACACTGTGCTAACTCCAGCTCTGGTACATTAACAATTGCTATGATAATTATCTATACTTGGAATGGAGACACAAAACTGGAAATAAGCAAGTGCCTTCTTGATGTTTCAAACAAAAATTCTGAAGCTGAACTAGCAGAGGTACATGAAGGAAAGGAGCCACTCAGAACAGAAGCCCCCTCTCTGCCAAAATCCTTGGCAGTCCACCAAACTGCACAAAAGCCAGCAGTGGAAGCCATATGAGCACAGCAAGCATATCAGCAGGTGCACATTGCAGAGTACAGGAGGTTCATAGCTTATTATTTTTCTCACAATTTTCTACATATGCATTGATACCACAATTTCTTCACTTTATTACATTTCCTTTATATATTTCAATATATTTTAATAAGTATTATTTAACTTTGATTAAATAGTTGCCCACTTTGATGAAATTCTACTGTTCAATTATTTTTCTTGCCTCTAACAGTCACAGATTTACTTTCTCTGCATGTCTAGCAGATTTTGATTAAAACTTGAAGTTGTGAATTATATATGATAATGGCTGATTCAGTCCTCTTCTAAGATTTTTCCTATTAAGGTGTTGAATAGTAAGTATGAAAATAGATCAGTAGAAATTAATTCAAAAAAAGAGATGGACAAAAACGAATACCCCAGAGACCTATAAGACAATATGAAACAATTCATTATTAATACAACTGGAAAAATAGAAAAGGGGGCAGAAAAATACTTAAAGAAATAATGACTGAAAAAGTTTTGAAATTTCATTTAAAAAAAAATCTGAGTGGCTTAACAATAGGCATGCCATAGTCAAACTGTTAGATCAGGGATAAGAAGAAAATCTTCTAAGCACATTAAAAAACTTACACAGACAGGAAAATCAATATGAATAACAAGAGTATTTCATCTGAAAGTACTGAAGACAAAATGAAGGATTCAAAGTGTTTAAGAAAAAAGGGCAAAACAGGAAAGAATTGCCTATCCCCCACAGTGTTCTTCAAAACTGAAAAGGAAATAAAGACATTTTCAAATTAAGAAAAGAGGAGAATCACTTGTCAGAGAACCTTCACCATGAGATATGCTAAAGCAAGTTCTCCAGGAAGACAGAAGAAATGAGAAAAGTATCATTCAGATCTACAGAAAATGGGACTGGGGGCAGGGGTAGCTCACTGGTATTACCTACTCCCTGTCAAGCACGACGTCTCTTGAGTTCAATCCCAGGTATCAAAAAAAAAAAAATGCAAACAAGTTTAGATCTAAAAAAATGGCAAAATGAATACTTAATATCATATATCTCAAACATATTTAAAAATTAAAGGCAAATGTATTTTGAAGTTAAAAAGCTGGAAAATGCATATAAGCTAACTATAAAAATAAAGCTCTTAAAATGTAATGTTTCATAATTTGTATATAGATGTGATATGTAGTATAATAAATATATTTTATATAATACATTCAATTTGTATTTTTACTATATGAATACTTAATATCATATATCTCAAACATATGTAAAATACAAATATTTTGGTATTTTATACTGATAAATTCAAAATTAACACAAGGTACACCAAGATAAATTTAATGTTTATTGTAAACCCTATAGCAATCATTAAAAATGTCCATGGTAAAACTAGAAGGAAGAAAGGGAAAAGTATTGTATTACAAAACTAGGAGAAGTAAGAAGAGGGACTACAAAAAATTGGCAAGAAAAGTGAAAAAAATAACCTAAATATAAGAACAGTAACAAATTAAGTATCGTTAAATAATCCTAGAGACTGTTTGATTAAGTAAAAAAGCAAGAAATATTAATGTGTTACTTACAAAAATTATTTATTAAATATAAAGGCATCCAGGGATGTAGCTCAGTAGTGCCACTGCCTGCCTGGCAAGTGTAAGGTCCTGAGTTCAATCCCTGGTTCCCCCAAAAAAAATTAAAAATAAAGGCAAATGTATTTTGAAGTTAAAAAGCTGGAAAATGCATATAAGCTAACTATAAAAATAAAGCTCTTAAAACTATATTAATAATCACACATAATAGATTTCAAGACTAAAGTGCTGTTAAAATATGCTTCATAAGATTTTTATATATCAAGAACATATATCAAATATAATTTATATGTTATCAATATAGATTGTCAGAATAAATGAACCCAATACTGACAGAATCAAGGTAGAAACAATTGCAGAATCTTCGTTACAGATCTTAACAAACTCAGACATTAAGGAGATATATAGATGAGCAAGATCATATAAAATCTTAATTATCTATCAGCCACTTAAATTTTGTTAGAACCTACTAAACATGCATACTACCTAATATAGGTTATTTTCATGAAAACAAGGATTTACTAATGTACACATATTTGGGGCCACAGTCTACAGAGGCTTTATAATACTGAAATGTTATGAAAGTCTTTATGGAAGTCTTTCAAGAACTCCATAAATGAGAAATCAAAATACATTGGAAAGATAATTAAACAAAAATGCACCAAAGTTTATGGAAATGTAATAAAATCAGTCCTTCAAGAGAAAGAGGCATCATCAAATTTTCTAAAAACAACAAAGGTGATAGTAAAGTGGTGAAGTATTCCAGACACTATTCCCACATGATACCTCAAAATAAAATAAACACTGGCTAAAATAAACTTATTTAGACCCTGTAAAATACTCAAAACTCTACTGCAATAAAGTGAATGCCACACAAGGAGAAATGCAAATTGAAAATGGTAGAAAATATTTTGCATCTTTGCTAACTCTTGCTCCCTTTCTCTCACAATGCAGCACATGTATAGCCTGGTGGAGGTAGCAGTCCAATTCCAAATCCTCAAACCACAGAGGACAAAAGGTACAGAATTATAAGCCACTTAGGGGCTGTTAAGAAGACACGTTTCCATATTACCTGTAATTTGAGGTAGTGGAAAACTGGCTCCAATATAAGCCAGCAAAAAGAAACAGTCATTATTTATGAGAGGTGCAGAGAGATACATTATAATCGAACTGAAAAGGTGAGGGTGGAGCCAGAGAGATAGATATAGAAATCTGAAAGTTGCAAAAACAAAGTGACTGACGATGTACATGTGACTCTCAGTGAGGCTGTGAATGGATCTTTCATCGAAAACGTTTTAA
Source organism: Thryonomys swinderianus (assembly GCA_004025085.1). Taxonomy (NCBI): domain Eukaryota; kingdom Metazoa; phylum Chordata; class Mammalia; order Rodentia; family Thryonomyidae; genus Thryonomys; species Thryonomys swinderianus. The sequence goes on from PVIC010018902.1 coordinate 28,450, forward strand.
TCCAGAAAACAAAGGATTATTAAACTGAAAGGTTAAAAAAAAATAGCAAAACCCAAAAAACTAGAGGTAATTTTTCAGGCCTTGGAAGAAAGTAATTCCCAGTCCAGATTGCTATAAACTTCACAATTACTCTTCACATCAGATGGAGAAATAAAGAACTTCTAGAACAAAGAGAATCTAAAGAAACTACTATCAAACCAGCACTGAAGAAAATACTCAAGGGCATCCTAACCTGAGACAGTGAAGTCAACACCATAAAAAATTCCAAAGGAAAAAAATATTTCTAACTGGGCAAGTAGTTAAATGAAAGGAAAAGTAAGACAGCCAGTGTGGACAAAATAATACAATGCCAATCATAGGCAAATTTACCAAGAGAATGAAGAAAAAAATGGTATCAATGCAGTTAGAATTGAAAGTGGTGAAGTCATAACAAGACACATAAAGCTCTTGTATTTCAATAGATCAGAGAATCTACAAGAAATGCATAAATTCCAAGACCTGTGAATTATCAACATTGAAGATATAAAACCCTGACTGTACCAATAACCAGATATGAAAATGAGGCATTAATACAAACTATACCACCTACGCAAAGCCCAGGGCCTGATGGATTCACTTTGAATTTTACCAGAATTTCACAGAATAACTAACAACAGAACAGGTAAATAAAACACACAGTGAATTTTTAAATTGAAGAAATGTATTACAGTAAAAAAAATCAACAACTGTCTCCATCAAAATGTCTGCCCTCACCCTGAACACTCTCGTCCCATCATTCTTTGAAGCTCAGAAGCAGTTCTGACAAGATCTCCTTCACATCCGCTAATGCTGCTACCAAACACCATATTAAGCAAAGGCAGGACCATAAACCTTAGCGAGTGTCCTCATCCACGTTATTTGGTGAACAGAGCACCATGGAACTTCTGGTGCTTGTTCAAAATGAAAATCACTTTTAAAGGTAAAATATTTTGAATTTATGTCTACAAAATATCCTCAAAAGCACACTATAGACATTCATGAAGAGGGTTCTAGAACAGCTTCAGAAAGCAGCAAAGTGAAGGAATATGTGTGTCAAAAGCAAAGAGGAATATTTTAAGAAAGACTAATCTCAATAGATGTTTTTGATATATTTTAAATTTAAACTTCACTACACTTTGTGATCATTTATTATACTACTCAAACACATCCATGAAATTGCTGTTACGTTTATTCTTTGAAACTGACACTACCTCAATAACAAAACCAGACATGAACTCAACAATAACAACAAAACTACAAGTTCGTATACTTAATAAACATAGATGAAAAAATCCTTTACACGATGCCTGCAAACACAATAAGACATCATTAAAAACAATATACATCACAAAAAGTCAACCTGAAATGCAAAGAAGATAAATAAATCTGTAAAACATAATACACCATACCAAATACCTCAAGAAAATGTCACATTATCACTTCAAAAAAATGCAAAAAAACCCACCAAAGAACAAAAAACAAAAAAACCAAACAAAACAAAAAGCATTTAACAAATCCAAAACCCACTCATAATGGATAGACCTTTAGAGTCTACTGGTAAGTGACATGAATCACCAAAAAATTAAATATCATATGATTTCTCTAATAAGAGTAACCCAAAATAATAATTTGAATAGTGAAATAAAGGAGAGATGATGGAAACAGGGAAATAGACTTTGTGGAGATGGGAAGAAGATGTGGGGAAAGGAAGAGAGATGTGGGCAAAAAAGGAAAGGTGATCAGAAATGATCAAGATGTGCTACTGTTAGTGTTTTTGCTAGGTTAAAAGGTAATTACTTCAAATGAGTAACAAATTTAATCATTATACATAAAAACTGATAAAGTAAAATTTAAAAAGGACAAGACTCCTCAGCAGAAATCTATGTTGAACAAAAATGACTTAAAATAATATAACTGTCTCAAATAATGCTAGAGCCAATTTGAAACTGCTATTATTGTAACCTTGGCTTGTTTCTCAACTCTATTATTTTTAAGATTAAAAAACTGAATACATCTGATTGGAATACAAATTTTCAAAGTACATGTTTATTATCCTCTGGACTTCCATTGGATCAGTGGTGATTTCCCCTTTTTCATTCCTGATAGCATGGATTTGGGCCTTTTCCTTCCTTTGTTTGATGAGGTTGGCTAGGAGTCTGTCCATCTTGTTTATCTTTTTGAAGAATCAGCTCTTAGACTCACTGATTTTTTGTATGGCTCCTGTAGTCACCACGAATTAATTTCTGCCCTGATCCTTATAATTTCCTCCCTAGTATGGGCTTTGGGTTTGTCTTGCTCCTTTTTTTCTAGTAGCTTGATGTTCAGCATTAGGTCATTTATTTGAGCTTGCTCTGTTTTTCTAGTGTAGGCATTTACTGCTATGAATTTCCCTTGTAGAGCTGCTTTCATTGTATCCCATAAATTCCTGTAAGTTGTACTGGGATTATCATTTTTTTAATTGAATTCTTTATTGGTACAATTTATATACATCTCAAAATCACATATAACATTGGGAAATTTGTACCAGTATATGCCACAAGTTAATTCTCATTTTTACCCATATCCCTACCCACTCCCCCCTCCTCCCCCCTTTATACATGCTCTTTTATTTTCTTTCTGTATCATATTCATTCCTTCCCCTCATCACATTCCCACACC
>PVIC010018903.1:0-31095 GCA_004025085.1 Thryonomys swinderianus
TTTGCAATTTATGCATTTTCCAATCATCTGGAGGGGTGGTTACATGTATATATTACAGCTTATTTTTTTCAAATCCCTTCCAGCCCATTCTCCCTCCTCCTCTCTTTGCCCTATCACCTTTTTATTACTTGTTGCCATTATTTGTTTTAGCTTTTGTGCTGGCATATATGTCTTATTTGTATTGATTGGAATTATTAGGGTCCTGCATATGGTGCTTCCTTATTTCTCTCATTTCCCCTTCCCTTCCTTTTCACTCCTCATCCTTGTTCTTTGGACAAGATCTGTCACCTTATCTCTTTCTATCCATCCTTTGTCATTTTCTTTATTCTGTGCCTAGCTTCACAAATGGTAATAGCTAAATCCTGGAAGTAGTCCATGTACTCATCAACAAATGACTAGATAAACAAAATGTGGTATTTATACATAATGGAATAGTACTTGGCACTAACGAATGACAGGTTTGAGGGATTTGTAGAAAAATAGATGCACCTGGAAAATATAGCGAGTGATGCAATCAGACACACAAGCTTAAATCTTGTACAGTATCCCTCATTTGAGTGAGCCAACTTGGTTTTTTAATGAGTAGATAGATATTTTATGTTTTATATGCTTTGTTATACCCTGTGCACATCTGTGTAAATGTAATTATAAACGTTACTGTGTTGTAATTATCCATTTGCATGTTCACCTCCTCTACAAGATTAACATTTTGGGTGAGTAGCACAGAGCCTGACTCATGACATTCACCATAGAGTATTGATCAGTGAACGAGTATATCAGTTACAAAAGTTTTGGTACCACAGCACCTAGTCTCAGGTACAGCAACTATTTGTTGATTTGTCTTCAGCTTTCAAGGTGTGGATCTCTTTCTCTGTGGTACAGCTACTCCTTTGAAATAATGATGTGTGTTTAGATCTGGGCAATTTTTACAAGGAAAATAAATCCAATTAATGAGCTATAGATCATTACTTTTTCCTTTGTGTCCTAATTCATGTCCTATTTTTATACTGAAGTTATAAATGACAGGAGCATCAGGACATCTGAGCATGGTGGCATGTGCCTATGATCAAAGGTACTTAATAGGCTGAATAGGAGGATTGTGAGTTTAAGGCCAGCCAGGGCAGTTTAACAAGACTGTGTCTCAGATAGCCAATCAGCATATGAACAATATGTTCAATACATCATTCATTCATTCATTTATTGAGATAGGGTCTCATTTTGTAGTTCTGGCTGGCCCTGACCTCATTATGTAGTTCAGGCAAGTCTTGAACTCAGGAGTCCCCCTGCCTCTGCGTCTCAAGTGCTGGGATTACAGGCATGAGTCATCATGCCTGGCATTGTTGTATGTGGTTACCGGTGAGTGAATCAGGGACCTTGTGGTTGCTAGTCAGGCACCAGAACCACTGAGCTAAATCTCCAGCCCTCAACATCTTTAAGCATTAGGGAAGTGCCCATCAAAGTAAACGAAAAAATTAAAGAGGGCTGGGTCTATAGTTTAGTACTCCTTAGGTTCGGTACCCACAAATGAATGATTGAAAGAAAGGAAGAACTAAGGAAACATACCAGACAGTGGTAAATTGGAGAGGAGTCCACTTGCAAGTATTGTCTGTTGTTAAATTAAGTGTCCTGTGGTTCGTGTTGAGTTGTGGTTAACATATGGGGAGCACATAGCCATGCTTGTGGGTGGAGAGCTGTAAAAGCCCTAAGAGAAACATGGTACATATCCTCATGTGTCAATGTAACTGATTATTTGGAGGAAAATTGGTAATTTTTTTTAAATTGTGTTAATTGAAATATGTGGAGTAGAATGAAAAATTCAAATGACTTGCCAAGATAAAACATGAGAGTTCAAAGAATTCTCTGGCCTGATGGTGATCAGTTGGTCCCCATACCTCTTGGCTTCCATCTGCCTTTGGTGCACATTGGTAGAACTAGCGGGGAAACACTATTGAACATCCTTAAATCTTGTTTCTCTTTGGGCTGTTTATGGCTCTTGAAATTTGAGCTCATGGTGTTTTGGAATTAAACAGTGGTTTATAAAGCTGTCTCGATCACAGGATAAAGAAGACCTAAGCCTTCCTAGAGAGAGACAGAGAGACAGAGAGAACTCAGCCTGTATAACCAGTGTCCTGGGCTGAAAATGCATTGACACAAGAAAATTTCAGTTATATAGGGGCAGCTGATATGTGGCAAACCTTGCTTTCAAATCCTGAGTGTAACTAAGGACATAATATAACGATGTCCTTAATATATTTCACAGATTTAATAACTGAAAGATCAGCAACACCCATTAAAACCAACGTTTTCCTTTCTCTTAACCAAGGGAAATAGGGAGCACTAAAATGGACTTGTTTAAACTTAACATGAGAAGTCATGTCTGGAGGAGACACCAAGAGATTTTCTGAGTAGGAAAATAAAATAGGAAACTATGAGACAGCTCTTCCTACCTTACCAAACTGTGCCTTTCATGATTATTTAAAGTATTATAGGGTCCCAGATAATCAAAGTCATGTTTAAACATTTAGGTAGAAAAGACCTAGTGGAACCAAAAATAATAGATGACTTTGAGAATAATCACTGTATGCAGAATGAAAATGTTTTAGTGTTAGGTGTGTTTGAACCTCAGTTTTCTTCAATTGACTTTTCCTAGTGTGAACTTCAAATTTCATTCTTACAATGTCCAATTTTATTTGTGTCATATTTGATATCATTTCTTCATCCTCAAGTCCCTGCAGACAGAAGGGAAAACTGAAGAGCAAATTCAAGAAAAAAATCAATACATTTCTTTGCTAAACTTATAAGCAAGCAGATATAAGATCATTAGATTCTCAGGTATTTCTTGAGATATGAAAGGTTTTAGAGGCTTTGTAGGAGCATATATGGTTTCATGTTGTTCAACATATTGTTTGGTAGTGAACTAAATTCTTCTAAAAATCAGAGCTGGAGATTTAGCTCAGTGGTTCCAGTGCCTGGCTAGCAAGCGCAAGGTCCTTGGTTCCATCCCAGTAACCACATACAACAATACTGGGTGTGGTGACTCACGCCCACCAGCAATCAATACCACATACCACAGTGCCCAGTGTGGTGGCTCACGCCTGTCATCCCAGCATTCGGGAGGCAGAGGCAGGAGGATTGCTGAGTTTGAGGCTTGCCTGGGTTACATAGGGAGCTCAAGGCCAGCCTGAACTACAAAGCAAGACCTGGTCTCAATCAATCAACAATAAAATAAAATAAAAATAAAATGTAATAATGTCTCAAGTAATGCAGACTGATTCTGCCATACAAGCTGATTCCATCTTTTGTCAGTGAGCTTCACAATATCTAGTGCTGCTGCTCTTGGATTCGATGTCTTTGCTTTTCCCGAAGCATTAGTCACTTCATTTCAGCATAAACTAAAATGTTCACAGAGACCCAGGTGTGCTTATCTCAGGCGGGAATCCTGTTATGAAGGGCACTAGGGATTACCTGTGCTGATGGCATCTTTTGCACTACACAGAACACAATAAACTATTCATCTGTTTTCTCTCTCCAGCATGATTTAACTGAAACAATTCATTAAGTGTCACTGTTTTTATGAGTGGTTGAAGCCTTTCCAATTTCAGTGGCAGCAATACAACTTGGCATGACTTTGATATTTTTCGTGGAATAAAAATGATTACTTGGCTGAGATAAAGGCCCAGTCTGCTCACAGAAAATGTTTAGCTTGGCCAGACTATTCCATTATCCATTGTTCGTTCTAGAGAAGCTGTCACTCAGCATTATAATCACAAAAGCCTCAGGAAGGCTTTATTTTGCTTCCTGTTTTATCTCTTATAAGACTACTACAAATTCATCGGAGAACATAAATGAAAATGCATTAGCAACTGACTGTTTAAGTCAGTTAAATTTATATAGTTGTTTTGCAAGAATTTTGTATGGTTTCCAGTTGATCCATTTAAGTTTATATCTACAGGAAAAACACTTTGCTTCCAGTTTAAATGTAATTTAATCTGGGACCTTGCATATTTGGCTCTCATTTTATGGATCTGTCTAATCTAGTTGTAGATAAATTTTAACACAAAAAAATTTACTAAGTCAGATTTGGTTTTTCTGGTACTTGTGATGTTTTCTTTGATGTATCTGACTTCAGATTTAGAGTACTGTGATAAGATTTTGCCCTTGAATTACATTACAATCCAGAGGATCTATTAAATACTGGCTAGTTTCACTTACTATATAGTGTGGTCTGGCGACTCAGGACAGAGCACTATTTCTCAGGTCACAGCGTTGGTGGGTGTGTGAGTGGGACCGAAGGGGACCATCCTGCCCCCTGATTTGTCTGTTGATTCACTGCTATGTTTTTTCCTCCTTGTTCTGCTGTATGAACAAAACCTTAGACTTTGAGTCTTAAGATGATTTGGGTTTGTTATTTGGAATTTTCCACATAAACCTTTAAGTACGAAAATGCCGCCCTGGACTCCTACAGAACAAATGTAGTCACCTGTCTTGCCACCTTAGTTGCTTTAAAGCCCAAACCTGAGCCATTCAAAATGCTTACTTTTTCTGGCACTTTACACTTTGCTCTTTTCTCTCAGTCTGCATTTTACTTCCTCTTAGTCTATTTGGGTTTCTGTAAAACATACCACAGATTTGGTAGCTTGTAAACAACAGATATGTATTTCTCACAGTTCTAGAGGCTGAGGAGAGGAAGCACACGGTCGTAGCATTTAGGTCACAGCATACTCATTTTGATAGGAGTAACTGTACACAGAATCCCAAGGATACAAGCAGTCACTTGTTCACCTCTGGTGAATATATCAACACAGTACTCAGTTGTCATCCTTGTTTAAACCTGCTGCTGGGTGCTCCTGGCTCCTGAGCTGTTGCCCTTCTTGTCAAAATCATGAGTTTTACGTGAGTATCGAGGCTGTCGTATGACATGTGCTTAGCTCTCGAAGGCTGCTACCCTGAGATACGTGGGGGGCTTTTATGCAGGGAGAGATGACTGATGAGCACTGAGAGATAACATAGTTGAATAAAGTTGGCCAGACTGAGGCTTTGGAACATTGGAGTTCACAAGCCAGGGTAAAGGGGAACCTGCTGCTAACTGCAACCAACACTGCTATGTGGGAAGGGAAGCCACGTGTTTCTAGATTAACTGTGTGTGTGTGTGTGTGTGTGTACATGTGTCCATTCCCCCCCAAAAAAGTTTTTTTTACCTTTGTGTGATCTGATCTTTCTGAAAGTTCAGTGCTGGTGATTGAATTGTTTACAACTGATTTTTAATTAAAGTGGAGCTGATAGAACATTTCTATGGATCCAATAGAGTCCAGCAGTCTGAGGCTTCTGCTATGAGGATCCCCTGAGCCAGCAGAGTGAGAGATGGCTTTTCTCCTGAGGCTTCAGGTCTTGGTTTTAGAACAGAAGGAATCAGGGTATTTTATTTCATGTTCTTTTTTTAAAAATTGATTTTATTGGTACATACTGTATACACATTGTGATTGCAATCAACATTGAGAAATTGTTTTGAAGGCTGAAACTGATGTAACTGGGCTGGTGTCACACAGACGAAGTCACCTGTGGAAGGCCCGATGGTCCACGTTCGTGCCCTCTCTACATCTTTTGTGAACGTTGTCACCTTGTTCTGAGGGCATTAAAGAAAAAGAGGCCACAATAAGACTCACATCTCTACCTCTTCATGGGCAAGGACCGTTCATAGAGTTAATTAGAGGAGAATCCTGCTGGAGATGGTGAATTACAGAGGAAAAAGAGTCGTGCAGTTTTGTGACCTCACCATTGTAGAAAGCCACCTAGTGCTGGCCTTGTGGGATAAGAAGCTTGGGAGTCTCCTGCTTTCCTGCTTTTTTATATCTTGGATATTGGCTAAGTCATACCCACAGAGTTTAGTTCTTTGGTTTATTTCCAAGAAATGCCGTAGTTACTATTGTATGAGCTAGATCAGTGTCTCCTAAATTGGATCCATTAACTACCATGATTTCAAGAAAAATAAACTAAGATCTTAGAGCTGGAATAAGTTATGTGTCCCAAAGGGACAAACAGTTGAAGGTGGCTGACATCTGGAGAATTTCTCTGAAATGAACAGTGGACACTGAAACAAGTAGGAAGGGTAGCTGCAAGGAAACAGAGACCCTGTAGGGAGACCACTCATAATGTTTCCCATTACTGGACTCTGAAAAACAGAAGAAAACATCATATTCACACAAATAAGGAGAATAAAAGAATCATTTTTTTAAACTCTAGGAGAAGAATAGTGTAAATGGCATACTTAGTAGAAAGAGTGAGAAATACAGGTAATGTCTTCCAGAAAGAGGATCAAAAGAATAAAAAGGCACAACAAAAGAAAGAATATATAAGAAAAGCTACTCCATAATCCCAGCTCTAGAGGCTGAGGCAGGAGTATCACGAGTTCAAGTCCAGGCTATGCAACTCAGTGGCTTAGTGAGAATATGTCAATATTAAAAGAAGAAACAGGGGCCGGAGGGTTAGCTCAGTGGTTCCGGCACCTGCCTCGTAAGTGCAAGGTCCTGAGTTTGATCCCTGGTAACCACATACAATACTGGGTGTGAAGACTCACACCCACCAACAATCATATACCGCATACCATAGTGCCGGGCGTGGAGGCTCACGCCTGTCATCCCAGCACTTGGGAGGCAGAGGCAGGAGGATTGCTGAGTTCCAGGCTTGCCTGGGCTACATAGTGAGCTCAGGGCCAGCCTGAACTACAAAGCGAGACCCTGTCTCAAAACAAAACAAAACAAAACAAAACAGGACAAAGCAAAGAACAAGGACCAGGGGTGGAGGGGTTTTGCTCAGTGGTTCCAGCACCTGCCTTGCAAGCACCATTTCCTGCATTTGATCCCCAGTAACCACATACCACAATGGAGGCGTGGTGACTCGACACCAGCCAGCAATCAGTACCACATACTACATTGCTGGGCATGGTGGCTCTTGCCACCACAGGAAGCAGAGGCAGGAGGATTGCTGTGAGTTTGAGCCTTGCCTTGGCTACACAGTGAGTTCAGAGCCAGCCAGAACAACAAAGTGTGTCAAAAAAAAAAAAAAGAAGAGAAAGAAAGAAAGAGAAAGAAAAGAGAAAGAAAGTAAGAAAGAAAGGGAAAGAGAGAAAAGACAGAAAGAAAGAAAGAAAGAAAGAAAGAAAGAAAGAAAGAAAGAAAGAAAGAAAGAAAGAGAAAGAAAGAAGGAAAGAAAGAAAGAAAGAAAGGGAAAGAAAGAGAAAGAAAAGAGAAAGAAAGCAAGAAAGGGAAAGAAAGAGTAAAGAAAAAGAAAGAAAGAAAGAAAAAGAAAGAGAAAAGAGAAAGGACTAGAGGTGCAGGTCAGTGAAAAGGCCTTGGGTTCAAGCCTCAGTACTGAAAAAATTAAAAATTTAGAGAGCTGATATCAGATCTACTGCTCAAATAATAGTCATTCTAGAAAGAGCAAACAAAATAGGAAAATTATCAGTAAAATGATCCATAAGTTTTTCCTCAAGGGTCAGGGATGTAGCTGAGGAGCACAGTGCCTGCCTGGCAAATGCAAGGTCCCGAGTTTGATCCCTGACACGAAAATAAAAATTTTCATCCAAACCAAAGGACATGTTTCTTGATAGAATATAATTATCAAGTATCCTGGTATAAAGATAGAAGTTGACCCTCATCAAAACACATATTATGGGGCTGGAGATTTAGCTCAGTAGTTCTGGCTCCTGCCTGGCAAGCGCAAGGTCCCTGGTTTGATCTCAGCAACCATGTACAACAATATCGGGCATGGCAACTCATGCCCACCAACAATCAGTACCACACACCACAATGTCGGGCATGGTGGCTCACGCCTGTAATCCTAGCTTTCAGGAGGAAGAGGCAGGAGGATTGGCTACATAGTGAGTTCAGGGCCAGCCTGAACTACAGAGCAAGACCTTGTCTCAAAAAAACAAAACCACATATTATGAAATTTCATAACAAGGAAGGTTTGTGAAACCTTCCTAGAAGGAAATGACATAGGATTAATACCAAAGATTTAGAATCAGACTGATTCTCAGAGATAAGAATGACCTATCAGTAGCTCCCTAGCCAGAGTGCCTTACCAAATTCTTAACAAATGTAAGGATACAATATGAAAGTTTTCATCCATGTGAAGTGTCACAATATTTACTTTCCATAGCCTCATTTTTTAAAAAGCTTTTGACTATCAAAAGAGTGTTACATTAGAAAGAAATACTAGAAAATACTAGAAAAGAGAATGAAAGAAAATGGAAACAGGTTTGATAAATGAGGAGAGAACAGGAGTCAAAGGAAGAGGAGAGAAATAGGAAAAGAAGAAGCCACATGTATCATGTACAGGTACAAATCCCTGTGATGAGTGTTAGTATGTATATCAAAAATGTACCAGTTTTAAAAAAAGAATAGCAACAGATGCGAGGTAATTAGTGGTTAGTGTTAGTGCAGACTAAATCTGACAGGTGAACTATGCACCTTAAAATTTTGAGAGAAGGTTTGTCTAAGTGGCTAAGATGAAATGAATAAAATAGAAAAATAAATGAAAATAAAAAATAAGAGAATCCCAGGGAAAACAAAAATCATTCAAGAAAAGAAAAATAATCATGGCCCAAATGTAAACATGCAGTTTTATCATAATTTATGTGGCCATAATTTAAATAGTAAATTTTTTTATTTCCATATCAGGTCATATGTGGACAGTACTGTGGGAAAAATAACTCCCAACCTGATAGGGGTCAGATGTGCCTCACAACACACAGTACTGAAGTCTCGAACCAGTGGAGAGTTTCTCTGGAAGTAAGAAGGGATCCCGATGGCATGGCCACCGAGGCTGTTCATCAGCAGAATCACAGAGTGGATATGACTCGCAGCAGTCATTGGACACTTGGTACACACTAGTGGCCACGTGCCAGGGACGACCTGGGTTACGTAAGTTGTTCCCACCACCCAGCACTGACCTTAGTTACATGAGTCGATTACTCAGAGACCCCTCAGGTGTGCCTGCCCTGAAATCTTCCTGATTTGAACTTAATGGCCACCGAAAATCACCCCCCCACACACAGCCTGAACCAAAGTGTAGCCATCATAGGTTTCATTTTTTTTCCCTCCAGGGGAAAATGTGGGTCAAACTATAGTCAACCTATAGGACTTCAAGATCATCGTTGGCTGATATCAATCCAATACGAAAGCGAGGCACATAGCCTTCCTGGAAGGGGTGGGAGTGCGGGTCCAGATGCTGTGATCACCAGCCTGTGTGTCTGATGCCTGGCTGGCTGCCCGGACGAGGAGGTGTGAGTCACAGGACAGTCTCAGGCTGCCGCTCTCTGGGTCTGTTCTCAGGTCTGCCTGCTGCATCTTCAAATCACCTCCAGCCACCTATTAATTTCTCTCTACCTTAGCTGTCTACAATAATATTAGGGTATATTCTCCAGTTGAAATATTTTAAAAGCTGCAATAAATATATGTTTTGCTCCTTCTTTAACATGTTGAATAGCCAGCAAAATACTACTTTCTAACATTTAAACAGTTGAGAAAACCTGGAACGTCATTAAAATTATTGGCTGAGAGGGGCCGGAGATTTAGCTCAGTGGTTCCGGCACCTGCCTGGCAAGCGCAAGGTCCTGAGTTCAATCCTGGTAACCACATGCAATGCTGGGTGTGGTGACTCACGCCCACCAGCCATCAATACCACATACCATAGTGCTGGGTGTGGTGGCTCACGGCTGTCATCCCAGCCCTCGGGAGGCAGAGACAGGAGGATTGCCGAGTTCCAGGTTTGCCTGGGCAACACAGTGAGCTCAGGGCCAGCCTGAACTACAAAGCGAGACCCTGTCTCAAAAAAAAAAAAAATTATTGGCTGAACGTAGTCAAACTGAACTTTGGATTACACGACTTTGTGGGCTGTGGGAGCAGAAGGGACAAGCTTGGGTGAGGAGATTAACAAAATGTCCCTTTTTGCTCTGTAGTCATAGAGGGCTGTTCATTCTGTGTAAGACTGAGCAGATGCACAGCGTCCCGAATCACCTTCAGAGTGTTCCAAGGGAAACTGCCTTTGAGCCAGAAGAGTACAGCAGTTCTGAAAGGTTATCTTGGTGTCCTGCAAGCAGATCTGAAGACAGTTTTCCAGAGAATGTGGTCAGTTCAGTGTCTATCGTGTTTAAGGAGACTATATACCGTGAGCATGGATTAACATACAAGTCTACCAAGATTGTATTTATTGGAAAAGTCAGACTCAGAATATAATGTAATTATATTTAATTTTGCGTGTTCAGAAGGAAAATTTAAGCTAGAAAAATAAAACAAAAAAGACCAAACGGAGGTGGAAAAAACATTAAATGAACATTTAGGAAGAAAAATTAAATTGAAATTAAAACCCCATGAAAATTAACAAATCAGAGATGAAGAGAAGATTAGTGAACTGGAAGAGAGTTAAGAGGTCATTATTTAGAAACCTCAGAAGAAGAAAGAGATGAAAATATGAGAGACCAAAATCAAGAGAGTTTAACAAAATAGAATCAGATTTCCTGTGGGAAATCTAATCTCCTCCTTCCTTGAGCTAGTTCATCGGTATAAGAAAGATTCGATTACCTTTCAAAAATTTCCAAAAGTTTTAGGAGCTCTGTGCCAGGAACAGGAAGAAGAAATATTTTTTAATGCACCATAAACGTGTTTTTACTTTCCTAGTGGGGAAGGTATAAGGTACAGCAGTTCTCCCGTGCTCCTTGGGCACCTCCTCCTGCCAATAAGAAAGTGTGAGGAGGGCCGGAGATTTAGCTCAGTGGTTCCAGCACCTGCCTCACAAGCACAAGCCCCTGAGTTTGATCCCAGTAACCACATACAATGCTGGGCGTGGTGAGTCACGCCCACCAGCAATCAATACAACATACCACAGTGCTGGGTGTGGTGGTTTACGCCTGTAGTCCCAGCACTTGGGAGGCAGAGGCAGGAGGATTGCTGAGTTCGAGGCTTGCCTGGGCTACATAGTGAGCTGAGGGCCGGCCTGAACTACAAAGTGAGACTCTGTCTTAAAAAAAAAAAAAAAAAAAAAAGCGTGGGATTATCAGAAAAACCAGACTTATGAACTTAGCAAACTTTCCAGGTACAGCTTCGTCACCTGAGACACATAGAAGGAGAAGCACCCTAAAGCTGACAGGGCCATACCACCAAACAGGTTACTGGTCATGTGCTACCATCCTTGTTGGCTCCTGAGCCTTCAGCTCAGTGAAGTTTCTCCGGCCAGTGCAACACGGCCTAAGTCACACTGGTACTTTCCAAGCTGCCTGCACAGTGGAGCTCTTTCATCTGACAGGTCAGCCCTGAGACCAATCACGCATAGGGGGACTCTCAGCATTCATACTTCTGTCTTTCAAAGCAGCATTCATACTTTTCTTGGCAGTCATACTTTCTGTCTTTCAGAACAGCCTCTTTAAATCCGGTGGACACTTTCTTAGCCTGTTGTAACCTATGTATTGTGTGAATTGAATGTTGTAGCTGTTAGTAATTAGGTTGGAATGGACTAAAAGAACTTGTGATTACCTTGGTCCTGACTCTAAGCAAAATCAGGAACACTCAGTTAACTAAAACTGCTGATACCTGTGATGCTATTTGATAAATTCTAACATTATGGGAGGACACAAATGTGTCTGGTCTATCTAATGCATGGCTAGCTCACAACAAGAATATTAAATTCATCACAGGGGCCGGAGGGTTAGCTCAATGGTTCCAGCGCCTGCCTCGTAAGCGCAAGGTCCTGAGTTCGATCCCCGGTAACCACATATAATGCTGGGCATGGAGACACACCCACCAACAATCAACACCGCATACCACAATGCCCGACGTGGTGGCTCACGCCTGTAATCCCAGCACTTGGGAGGCAGAGACAGGAGGATTGCTGAGTTCACGGCGGCTTGCCTGGGCACCATAGTGAGCTCAGGGCCAGCCTGAACTACAATGCGAGACCCTCCCTCAAAAACAAAAAAAAAAAAATTCATCACAAAGATGAAACAGTTTGAAATCTGCTTATATCTAGAGTCCCCTGTTGTGCTATTTCCAAGCTGGAAAACCAGGAGACCCATGGAATTGCTTATTCCCAGTCCAGGGTTCTGAGAATGATGTAGCAGCTGGTACAAGTTGTGGGATCAAAGCTGGATGGAGTCAGCATTGTGGAAAGCCCGAGAAGCTGGAATTCTGATGTCCACTGGAAAGAAGATGAAGTCCTGCCTGTAGGACAGGAAGTGAATTCATCTTCCCTCTGACTTACTCTTCTATACAGGCCCCGAGCTCTTTGAACTGCATTAAATGACATTGTGTCAGGGCAGATCTTCCTTATTCAGTCCACTAGTTCAAATGCTAATCTCTTCCAGAGATATCCTTCAAGATGTACCCAGAAATAATGCTTTGACAGCTGTCTGGGTAATCTGTAACTCAAACCAAGGTTTTTTTTTTTTTTTCTTTTTTTGAGATAGGGTCTCGCTTTGTACGTCAGGCTGGCCCTGAGCTCACTATGTAGCCCAGGCAAACCTCGAACTCAGCAATCCTCCTGTCTCTGTCTCCCGAGTGCTGGGATTACAGGCGTGAGCCACCATGCCTGGCACTGTGGTATGTGGTATTGATTGCTGGTGGGTGTGACTCACCATGCCCAGCATTGTATGTGGTTACTGGAATTGAACTCAGGACCTTGCGCTTGTGAGGCAGGCGCCGAAACCACTGAGTTAAATCTCTGTCCCATCAAACCAAGTTTTTAACATGTAAAATTAACTGTAGCAAACCTGATCTTGAATAGCTTATAGGTCAGTGATAAGACTGTGAAAATTAAAAACAGAATTTTAAGGGCCAGCCTGAACTACAAAGTGAGACCCTGTCTCAAAAAAAATAAAATAAGGGCCGGAGGGTTAGCTCAGTGGTTCCGGCGCCTGCCTTACAAGTGCAAGGACCTGAGTTCGATCCCCAGTTACCACATATAATGCTGGGCGTGGTGGCTCACGCCTGTAATCCCAGCACTCGGGAGGCAGAGACAGGAGGATTGCTGAGTTCGCGGCGGCTTGCCTGGGCACCATAGTGAGCTCAGGGCCAGCCTGAACTACAAAGCGAGACCCTGTCTCCAAAAAGCAAAAATAAATAAATAAATAAATAAATAAATAAATAAAAACAGAATTTTAATGGAGAAATTATAAAAATACCAATTGAAAATGCAATTCAGGCAGTATTTAGAAATTTTTATAGGTTGACGTTTATATTTGAAAGAAAAAAATTGAACATCCATTCCAATAATTTACAACAGCAGTGTAAGAAAAAAGAAATAATAAAGATAAGAAAAATTAATAAAATAAGCAAAAATACAGAGGCACAAAAAGGCTAGTTTGTCAAAAAATCATGAAATT
Source organism: Thryonomys swinderianus (assembly GCA_004025085.1). Classification (NCBI taxonomy): domain Eukaryota; kingdom Metazoa; phylum Chordata; class Mammalia; order Rodentia; family Thryonomyidae; genus Thryonomys; species Thryonomys swinderianus. The sequence continues at coordinate 13,373 of PVIC010018903.1, forward strand.
AATAACTGATAATTGAGACTAGGCCTGGATTAGCCATATCCCCATTCATAGTCTTTTAGCAATAGGCTGGAGATTTAGCTCAAGTGGTACCACACCTACCTTGGAAGTGCAAAGGCCCGAGTTCAGTCCCCAGTACTACAAAAACAAAAAGAAAAAAAAGAAATCGGGGCCAGAGATTTAGCTCAGTGGTTCTGGTGCCTGCGTATCTGGTCCCTGGTATGATGAATCTGTTGATCCTTGTAACTGCATACAACAATACTGGGCATGGTGACTCACACCTGCCAGCAATCAGCACCACATACCACAGTGTTGGACATGGTGGCTCACGCCTGTAATCTCAGCACTTGGGAGGCAGAGGCAGGAGGATTCCTGTGAGTTCAAGGCTTGCCTGGGCTACATAGAGAGCTCAGGGCCAGCCTGAACTACAAAGTGAGACCCTCTCTAAAAAAAAAAAAAAGCAATGACCAAAGTCTCAGTGAATATATAATCTATTAACATGCCTTGTACAAGAAAGAAATCCATCCAAAATACACAGCCTTTAACCGGGAAACACAAATTTTTAGAATGATAATAGAAAACTTGAGCTCAGTTGGTGCATAGATTAACATAGATTACTCTCTTGGAGGCCATGCTGTGGGGGAGGGGTGCTAAATAGCCAAATCTTCCGTGGATTCATGTGAAACTCCATCAACACTTCTTTGAGCTAAAACCTCTCTCCCCAAATTCTCATTTGAGTTCTTTAGCCCTGACTCAACCCTTCTGTGTAGCTCGTTGTATATCTAGTTTGGACATGTCAAGACATTCAGCTGCCAAATATTATTTTGTGTCTTTTTAAAGGTTAAAGAGCCTTTCCTCAGCTGTGCTTTCATAACTAAATTATTAACTGCTAAAGGGCAGACACTTTGACTTTTATATTAAATTTGATCAGGAGAACAGTGGAGGGGTAGCTGGAGGATTTTAAAGTCTGTTTATTTCAGCTGCTCCTTAGTTGTTTCTAAAATATCTCTCTCTAGGAGTTCTCAAGCCTGTGCTGAAACACATCAAGGACTGTTGAGTTTGTTTGTGCAAGCAGGAGATTAAAAATGCCCACTAATAATGATCATATCTGAGCACACTTCACTGTGAAAAAATGCACGTCCTCATTTCTTTCTTTCTTGTCTCCTGTTAACAGTCTTAGTGGGAGAGGAGAGGAAGAGAGTTGCATTTCAAAATACTTTTTGTTTCCCATGTTATGTTAAAATTCAGGATTTCATTTATTATTCAGAAAAGGACACTAATAAACTCACTTTCTTTAGGTAATTGAAAGACTTTTGTCACCTGAAAGGTAACATTATTTACCTCCCTTGATAGAACAATGTGTTCGAAATCGCTTTTTGGTTTTTTGGTTTTCTACAGAGAGGTTAGATAGGCTGTGTTTATTTGTCCTTTCCACCCATTTCTCCTTGAGACCCCAGGCACACATTTTAAGACCACTGCCTTGTGTGCACAGTTATTTGTGCCCAAAAGATCCGGTGTCTTTTAAAGCCCTCATGGGAATTGGGCTTCTGAATTTGGACCGAACATAGACATTAATAAGTGACCACAAACTTCTACGGTGATTGTGTTGTGGACTGAACAACTGTTGATATCAGTATTGTCTAGAAATTATCAGTGTGCTGCCACAGAGGGGGCGACACTTGGAGTTTGTTGAAGTTTGCTGGCAGTTTGTTGAAGTTCTCCCACCTAAGGAGTACTGGGTCGGGTAGTTCAGAATTCAGGAAGGCCGCGGCTTCTGTTGCTTTGCAGGGAGTGTTTTCTGTCTTGCAACCAAGGAACAGTTTCTTAACAATCCATGTCACTGAAGGATCTGTGGCTGCTAATCATAGATGATATCATAAGGTGCTAATTAATACAGGCCCAGGACCCTGCACTGTCATCCTCGTGGCCACATCGGGGTCTCTTCTAACCAATATCAGGTGTGGAAAGGAGACCTGGCTACAGATGGTGTAGACCAGCTTTGGTAAGAGGGGCCCGAGCACTGAAGTGAAGGATGGAGAAGAGGGAGCGAGAGTTTGACAGCTGGGGAGCTGTGGGGGCCAAAGCAAGAATCTGATGGATGAATTAGCATCCTGGACTGCTGCCGGTGATGCGCTGTGCCTATGTCCTTGCAGTGCTGGACCCGAGCCTTGGGAAGGCGGTTATCTTTACAAGAGTGAAAGCTGGCCTAGTGGAATAGGGAAACAACGATGAGAGAACCCCATAACCAAAAACTAACCCCTTCGTTATCCATAGTCAGAGATGCTAAATTTGGCCCTGACATAATTGGCTATTTTCATTTTCTTTACAGTAATACCAATACATACTATTGTGTGAACTGTTAGGCACTAGTTAGATCCCAAAAGTATTACCTGTAGAATTAGTAACTATTCAAAAATTATTCTTGAAGAATTAGGAATCGTAACGTGTACTGTTTCTGAAGCTGAGAGTACACCTGTTTCCCATATATTTGCTCCCTGCTGTCCAAAGTGGATTCCAAATACATGCGGCCACTTACTTGCCAACATTTGTTATCAGTTTATCACAGAGGGATTGTCCTAAGTGCTCACATTGGTAACTTATTTTACTTTCTCACTGCAAATCTATGAAGAACATCATCTTCCCATTAAGGATGAGGACACTACATCTTGGGTTAAGTCACTTCCTGGTCAGGGTGTCTTTGATTTGTCCCCAAGCAGAATGACTACAAAACCCTGATTCTTTTTCTTTTAATTGAATGATTTATTGGTACATTTTATATACAGCTCATAATCACATTCAACAAAAACCCTGATTCTTGCTGGGTGTGATGGCTCCCGCCTGTAATCCCAGCACTCAGGAGGTAGAGGTGGGAGGATTGCTGAGTTTCAGGCTCGCCTGGGCTACATAGTGAGCTCAGGGCCAGGGAGACCCTGTTTCAAAAAAATAAAAATAAATTTTAAAAAACCCCTGATTCTTACTATTCTTCTATGCAGATAAGCAATACCTGCAATATTAAGGTGGAAGAAAATATCCTTTTCTAAAAATGGAAAAACAAGTAACTATTCATAGGCTCTTGTTAAGGCTAAATAAGATATATGTAAGGTGCTTTAAATAGTGTTCAGCTCCTACTTTAGCGGTCTTCAAATAGATATTAGCTATCCTGATTATTGTTACTGAACTTGAGGTGTTCCAAAGGCTTAGGCTTGCTTTATTTCCAAGGAACCCTGCTGGGAAGGTGGCATGATGCCTTTGGAGTAATTACAGGCCTTGGAACCCGACCTGGGTGGCACGCTGAAGATGAGATTAAAGTCTGTAACTGCCAAGTACTCAGAAGGGCAACGATCTCATTGTTTGGCAGATCTGCCTCTGTTCCAGTCCTCTCTCTGAAAGCAGTGTCCCCGGTGATGTTTTATAAACACGTCAAATTTCTCCTGGTTTTCTCTTCTTCTCTTCTGCTTTTCTCTTCATTTTGACAGCAGCTGCTAGAGGTCAAACCCGGGGTCCTACACGTGCTAAGCATGTCCTTTATCTCTGAGATACTTTCGCACCTCTGTGCCTTTCAGGAAGTAAAATATAAGCTGCTCTGCCACCTTCTAAAGCTAAATATTTATATTTTGTTGTTATCTTTAACTTCTGAGAGTCTTAAAGGAGCTGAGGGGCAGCCATGATGGCCTTCTTTGCTTTAGTTCCTGTGTCCACACAGTCAGTTTTCTTACTGGTCAAGAGAGAAATTGCACAGTGATTATTATAGACTGGAAGTTTGTGTTCCCTCCAGTTCTTACGTTGAAGTCTTAACCCACTGTGTGATAATATCTGGAGATAGGGCCTGTGGGAGGTAAGTGGTATAAAGTGAGCTCGAGTGTGGGGCCTTTCTCCTGGCACTAGTGTCCTCATCAGACTGTAAGGACATAGCAAGAAGGTGGCCATCTGCAAGACAAGAAGGGACCCTCATCAGAATGTGGCTAGGCTGGTACCTGGCCTCAGGTGCTGGCATCTAGAATTGGGGGCTATGTCACTTGGGCTTTGGTCCTTTGTTACGGCACCTGAGTGTTCTGATATGGACAGTGGTTTTCTCCTCACTGGGGAGCCTTGGAAAAGAAGCAGGAGAAAAGGAGCTAGCTGGCGCAGGTGAGTCCCACCTCACCTGTCTCTTAATCCTTTGCTAGAGAAGTTATTTTAGCTGTAGAGGAGATAACATATGAGCTGGCAAGATAGGAGTGGTTAAATCACAGTTTTAAGCATTAGACGATGTAGTAGACTTTTATAATAGACATAATTGTGAAAGAAGGAAAACTCCCAAAGCCAAATGATGTTCTTCTGGCTTTTTTTTTTTTTTTCCAGACAGTTTTGTAGTTCAGGCTGGCTCTGAGCTCACTATGTAGCCTAGGCAAGCTTCCAACTCAGCAATCCTCCTGTCTCTGCCTCCTGAGTGCTGGGATTACAGGCGTGAGCCACCACACCTGGCACTGTGGTATGCGGTATTGATTGTTGGTGGGCATGAGTCTCCACGACCAGCATTGTATGTGGTTACCGGGGATCGAACTCAGGACCTTGTGCTTGCGAGGCAGGCACTGGAACCACTGAGCTAACCCTCTGGCCCAGATGTTCTTCTGGCTTTGATCAACCTTCTGATGCTTTAACTAAGGTGGACTTGGCCAGGTTGTCTTTTTTCCTAGTTTTTTTTTTTTTTTGTCAAAATGCAAATAATTTTTTTTTAAACTTCAGTATTTTAAAAAACTTAGTTCTGTGGTTTAGTTGGCTTGCGTGTACCCTAAGGCTTCACTGTGACCTGAAGTGTGGTCCACCTTGATGGTTTAGGAAGCAGTAGAACCTTTGGTAGCTCAGGGCTAGAGAGAGACCAGTGAGCACTGTTCCCAGATGCTATTCCAGCAGGACAGCAGTGCGTGACCCCCTGGGATGAGGGATCTCTGTTGACCCAAAGATGGTAGTGTCCACAAGATAGAAACCTTTCTTAAAATCACTTATATTTCGTGTGGGAAGTAGGACTTTTCTTGTAACTGTAACACTTTCAAGCTTATCCTAACCGACAGAATTATATTTACAAACCTCAGATACTCCCAGTGGGCAATGGAATAGTTTATTGCAAGTCATTAGTACCTAAAAATGACCCTGATTAGTTGTCTTTCTACCTTCTCGAGCGGAAAAAGTGATGAAAAAATTTTCTCCACTTGCTGAATGAGTTCTTATAGAAAACAGTTCTGTGCATGTGGCTATGTCAAGTGATATTTTCATATAGTAGTAAAAAAATCACAGCATGGCTAAGTTGCCTCATGCATTTTGCTAAAGGACCAGCATAGCAGCCACAGTGGCCCTGAGCATCTATAGGCTGAGCGGTGTTGAAAATCCCAGGGTAGCCATCTAGGCCAGATGGACTATGTAAGCAGCCTGTCATGACTTGTCCATTGCATGGATATCTGTGGGACCACTTATGTTTGCTTATTATTAGTCCGTGTATTTTTGTAAAGAAAAAAAAAGAACTTACTTCACATTGGGTGGTATTGAAAGATCATGTGGAGAGATGTTTGAACTTTGTAATCTTTCCTTGTATGTTGCTTTTCATTTTCACAACTATCCTTTGGGGTAAATGCAGTTAACCTTCTCATGATCTCTTTGTCTGAAATCACATGGGCATAGCTGGGACTTAAGTTCAGAACGCCGAAAAGCCGAAGCTGGTGCTTGTGATCCCCAAACCTTCCAGCTTCTGTAACGAGAGTGTAGAGTGCTGAGCACACACATCATGGGGGTGTTAACACATGGGAACTTGGGAGGTCTGAGAAGTGAGCAGGGAAAGAAGCGGGGAATCGCATTTGGAGCACAAAAGCAGCAAGCAGAAGGCCTGTGGATTATAATAGGTTAGAGGGTCTCAAAAATGACCCCCTGGCTAGAGCCTTGTGAGCAGGAGGAGCAGTGAACCAGTGCAGGTAGGTGTCCTTGCTAAGGAAAGGAAATCACAACATTTTCCTGAGCTGAGCAGGCCTTTTATATGTACACATGTCTTATAGAAAGTTCATGGGATAGGTGACTTGATGTGCAGATATCAAATACCATCTAACTCATAATCATACTCTTAATATTTCCTTTACTTATAGCTTTCATGAAAAATACTAAGCAAGATAATGTAGTTCAGTGGTAGAGTACTTCCTTACTATGTGTGAGGCCCTGGGTTTGACCTCCAGCGGTGACACATACACAGTCACACACTCTGTCACGTGTGCACGCACACACATATACAACACCTGGGAATGGCACCTAATGGTGTAATGATAAAGGTTCTTTTGAGTATTAAGGCAAGAATGTTCATGTTGATATGCAAACACAGAGTCTAGGGAGGATTAAGGAGCCTTTTCCTCACCTGTCTCTCTGGATTTAATGAAAGACCTGAAGAAGTGAACTGATGGAGTCTGCTGTCTTTGCCTCCCAAAGCTCTTGCAGGGAAAATGGCTCTGAGAAGTCGAAGAGCCAATTTTAACCTTCCAAGAGAGTCCCTCAGCATAGATTTTATAGTAGTTTTGATTTAACATTTCCAGTATCTCTTACATGTAGTGAGTTCTGGAATCTTCTTCAGGCAGGCAAGCAGAAAGGCTGGGAAGCAGGGAGAAAGAAAGGAGGGAGAATGGTGACAGATAGTCCTTGGTGTGTTCTTTCCCAAAGCTCAAGTTAGCAAGGTCTGAGCAGAGGCTGCCAAGAACCTGAAACCCCGGGTACCATCATGCTGCAAAGGGCAAAAGGAAGATGGCATCGAACCTATATTTTCAAAAGTTTCCAGGGGGATCATTCCAACTATCTGAACAGTTTTTGTCTCAGGAATATTGGTTTTCATCTAGTAAAATCTAAGACAGGTGAAATGAGAATAAGGGGATTGTCTACTGTTATGTATTTTAAAATGTACTTCCTTTGTATTGTTCCATTTCTGTAAGCGTTATTATGTGAATATTACTATGATTGACTTGCTTCTTAGCAAAAAAAATCTGAGTTTCTCAACATGACTTAAGTAAAAATTGTTATGCTAACAGTGGAAAGGTTTTTAATCTTGCTGATGAATATGGGGCTTGGCTAACCTGATTGCATGTTTCTGCCACAAACTGGCTTTAGGTTATTAATATGGCATAGTAAATTTCAAACAAATCTTTTTTTCTTTGACTTTCTTGTCCCAGTTAAAATCTTATTGTATGTTACTTGAAAATGGGGTTGTCTGTTTGTATCTAGAAAAAGTGTGTCTAATTAATTGTAATTATTTTTTAAAACATAGTTGCCATTTTGCTTTTCCACCTTAAAATGTGAGACCCTGGTGTACTACCTCAATAAACAATTCAGTACATGTTTATTGAATACCTAATATATCCTGGGGCACATACACAGTGCCAGAGACATTGTGGTGGACACAGAGGCAGAGGTAACACTGTGTCATGTGAAATGGAGACAGCCTGATATTCAGTCCATCCCAGGCTGTTTCACATATTTCTACCCTACCCTAGTTCTGTCTTCTTGCCACACATTGCTGGGGCCAGGACAGTGGAACTGAGGCAACTCAGTGGATAACAACACAGCCCTCAGAAAAGGAGGAAAGTCAGACTTTCTGCAATGTATGTTGCAAGAAAGCAAAGCCTCCTTTGTTGTAACACCACACCCCATTCATTCATATATTGTTTGTGGCTGTTTTTCTGCTATTACAGCAAAGTAGAGTAATTTTTTTTTTTTTTTTTTTTTTTTTTTTTTGCGGTACTGGGGATTGAACTCGGGCCCTTGTGCATCCAAGGTTGGTACGGTACCACTTGAGCTAAATTCCTAACCCCAGCCTTCTCTGTAGTCAGTTGATAGATTTGGCATGAAAATAAGCTTGGATCAGCCACCAGCCTGGTGACAGCATTATTTGCTTTGATATGAAGTGACATATCCCACCTGTACAGCCCTGAATAGAAGAATGTTGAATCAGACATATAAGCAGAGCATGCACAGTTAGGGAGAAACCATACGAAGACAGTCTGCCTAGTAATACTGTTTAAATTTAGCACCACCCTGTAGAAAGAAATGGGACATCCAAGTCAAAACTGTACAGAATTTGTGGTTCGTTGTATGTAATTATAGTCAAGTAAACTGTGAGATAATCTATATGTAAGGACTGGTTAAAACACATGACATGTTTAAAGATCATTACAGTAAGACACGTGGCTTAACCTGTTCCCCCTTCCTTCAAACACTTACCCCATTTTTCTTGCCATTTTCTGAAGCAGTTCTCAAAAGTCCTCTTTTCATGAACATCTGTATAAACTGTGATCAAAAGTATAGTAAATGTCGTGTGCCATCCAACATGAAGGCAGGCTCATAACACCTAGTGTGTCCTCAACTGCCTTATTCATGGGGTCTATCACCATGTAACTTCGAGCTTTTCCACAAAGTGAAGTGACTGTGGGAGAAATGCCAGAATCCATTCAGGATGCTGACACAGCTTCAGAAGCACCACTGAAAGCATGAAAAGGATGATTTCCATAACTACTTGCCAAAGTTCCAGGGTGCTAGGATGGGTGTAAAGAAAGCAAGGGGGAGTATTTTGGGTTTTTTTTTGTTTTGGTTTTTTTTGTTGTTTTTTTGAAACAGGATCTCGCTTTGTAGTTCAGGCTGGCCCTGAGTTTACTATGTAGCCCAGGCAAGCCTCGAACTCAGCAATCCTCCTGCCTCTGCCTCCTGAGTGCTGGGATTACAGGCGTTAGCCACCACGCCCAGCAAGGGGGAGTTTTTTTTGTTTGTTTGTTTGTTTTTTTGAGACAGTGTCGCTTTGTAGTTCAGGCTGGCTCTGAGCTCACTAGGTAGCCTAGGCAAGCTTCAAACTCAGCAATCCTGTCTCTGCCTCCCGAGTACTGGGATTACAAGCGTGAGCCACCACACCCAGCACTGTGGTATGTGGTATTGATTGTTGGTGGGTGTGAGTCTCCACACCCAGCATTGTATGTTGTTTCCAGGGATTGAACTCAGTATCTTGTACTTGCGAGGCAGGCGCCGGAACCACTGAGCTAACCCTCCAGCCCAAGGGGGAGTATTTTGAAGAGAAGTAATTGCAATTTGTTTTTACTGTAATAGGTTTTTAAAGATTTAAACATCCACTATGTTTTTTGATCACAGTGTGTACATTCTCATTTCACTGTACAAACTGAGTGATTTTGCATCTTTTTGTCATTAAAAGTCATATTAAAAACCCAGCAGAAGAAAACTCCTTAAGCTGGAGCTACAATTTCTCAAGCCTTCTGCTGTCTCTAGTGTGTAGTAGTATTGTGCCTGTGTGGACCTTTGTCATGTTGTCTGGCTGCCCAGGAGTTTTGAATATTCTTTCTTCATATAGGAAATGACTCTCCTTATAAGTCCTACCCCCCAAAGTAGAAAGCAAAAGACAAAATTTCCCAACCTCCATTGTAGCTAAGGCAGAGGCATGTGATGCAAGCTCCACTAACCACGTGTTCCCACAAGAGATTTCTGTTTAGAAATGAATAACACAATGAAGCAGTCTTTTCCCAAAATCCAACTTCTCTAGGCAGGGTGGCAGCTGAAACATCAGACTTTCTCCTTCTGGAAGTTTCCGGAGCATGGCCTGTCCCTCTCCAGGTGGGCCACATACTCCTCCTCTAACTCTGCTTCCTCATCATGCTTTACCATTGTTCTACATTTACCAGCATCTTGTATTCGGTTATAATCTGCTGCAGCAGTTAAGGTAATAATAACTGTTCTAATGAGCAAACCCAAAATACATTTTGATCCAAACACAATAGAAGTCGTTTTCTTAGTCACACAGAGTCATAATGGAGCTCTATCGACGAGCAGAGAGCTCCCTCAGGAGATGACTCAGGGATTCAGGCATCTTGCCCCTCATGGCTCCACCATCTGCAGCTGTTCTCCAAGGTGCCACTCCCCTCTGAACCCAGGCAGAAGGCCAGGACATGAGGAGCCACACTGGGCGTTTACGAGTATGGCTGCAAGTGATGCTTCTTGCTTGTGTTCACATTTTGTGGCTCAGAACTCAGCTTCCTGGCTGTGCCTAACTGTAAAACGCAGTCTAGCTGCTTCCAGGTGTGAGGACATTGACATTAGAAAGCCACGAGCAAGTGTCGCATCTTAACTTCCGTTCTCTTACTTGCTTCCTTTCTCCACATTTGGGAAACACAGTTACCAGTGCTGAGGTTAGCACCATTTTCCCGTGTAAATCACAGACAGATGTGGCTCTGGTCCGGATTCCTTTTACTCAACTCATTGATTTTTTGCTAAGCATTTCTGTTTTAGGGAGACACATTCATTGGCTAGTTATTTCTGAATGCCTGCCTAAAACTCCTTTTATCTCCAGGCTCCCCATGTGTCAGTTTGAAAGGGAAAGTGCTTAGCAGGCAGCCTGGGTGCCTCATGTGCTCTAAGTTGCCGGCACACGAGAGCGTTAGGAAGTTCCAAATCACCGGGCTAACGATGGAAATGTCTCTTTATGTTCCCTGCTTCTCCTGGACCTAGGTGCCTTATCAGCAGCCAGGGAGAGCTGGGAGTATGACTCCGGTGCCAGGGACCTCCGGAGCCCCGACCTCCAGGCTCAGTCGGCGCTACGGAAGCTGCTGGAGTATGGTGGAAGCTCTTTGCATCAGCAGGCTGCTCTCCACAAAGTGCTCACACAGTCCCCGCATTTGGGCAGCTCTGTAGGAGGACGGTACCTAGAGCTGGCCAACACGGTGAGTGCTTCGGTTCACAGGACATAGCCACAGGTCAGTCGGCGTTGCGGTACAGGCATTTTCATTTTGAGCTGCAGGGGACGGATTGGATACTATCTTCGCTGCTTATCTAAACCTTGTACCATTTCCAACACTGTCAGTAATGTTCAGTGCCCCAAAGCTGCTAATCATTAAGGGACTCGGTTTTCGTTACTAAGACCAGAGTAGCAAGGTGTGGTGCACCCCAGTAACCCTGACACATGCCAGGCTGAGGCCAGAGGATTACTGTGAGTTGTTAGCTACCTAGTGTTAGCTACCGAGTTCAAGGCCCCGCTGGACTACATCAAAGGACTCTGTCTCAGGAGAAAGACCCAGTGAACCCTAAGGGTGTTTTGATTAAGTCTGTAACTTGTCCATGTTTAATTACTAGAAAATCTACAATAGTTTTCCTATACCTGGAATACTTTTATGGACCAGACAGTATCAATCCTATTAATAGGATATTCTTCAATCTGTCCCCTAATTTGGACTGTACTCATTTGAAAGACAAAGAGGAAAATATCTCATTAAAAGTTTACTGTTTATGCTTATACTTATTACTTCCTATTGAAAACTATGGTAACTTAGAACTTTCTGATGCTTACTTACTTAACTTTCCTATTCTTTTCTTTTCCTAGTGCTGGGGATTTAACCCCTAGCCTTAGACATGATGAACATGAGCTCTACCACTGAGCCACATTCCCACCCCTTCGCTCTCCCCTTTATCTTGAGATGAGTCATTACTGAGGTAACCTTTGGGTGAACAGCCATTGTCTACCTTTGTGAGAGCTGGGGCATGAGGCAGGGGTGCTGTGGACCTGGGTCACATTACAAAGAGAAAATGTGACCAAACACTGTGGGAAGCTCAAAAGACTACTTGGCTTTTTTAAAGTGAAGTTCAGATTTTTTGGAATGAGCATCCTCACCACTTTAACCTGTGGATACATCACATTTGTCTTTGCTGTAGATCTAGAGATTTACAAGTGATGTGTGACATATTTCCCAGTTTAGACTTTCTGGTGAGATATTTGAAGAAACTAACAATCTTAAATGTATTAGCAATAGTAAAGGCAATCATCACACAAACCGCAATTAAATGGTGATTTATAAAATGTCAAAACTATTGAGGTTTCCAAAAATCAGGAAAGTCTGAAAAGAGAAACTGCCTTCTAAGAACAGCCTCAGAAGATCTGACCTAATGCAGTGGTGCTTATGGGATTCTGGGACCAAAAAAAGGCATTAGATAAAACATTAAGGAAATCTGAATAAAATGCAGACTTTAGTTGACAATGTAACAGTATTGGTTCATTAATTGTGATAAGTATTAGGTAACAAGTTTAAGATGTGATTAAGTAGGGAAAACTGGATCATGGATTTAGTTCAGTGGCACAGTGTCTGCCTGGTGAGTGCGAGGTCCTGAGTTCGAACCCTGGTACCAAAAAAAAAGTAGGGAAAGCTGATGTAAAAGAGCACTGTCTCATGTCTGTAACTTTTTAGCAAATTGAAAGCTGTTAAAAAAAATAAAAAGTTATTAAAACCACACACATACCAGCGTGCAATTACATCGGGTAACATCTGCCTGAGCCTCCTTGATCGCCCTCAGAGACGGTCCTGCCTATTGTGAGAACTGTGCCGGTCTGCTGGCTGCCCATGTGCTCAGTGGACCGGCGACTGTTGATGGATCATCTTTCCCGGCACGGAGCTGGGCATAGGCAGTGCCTCATGCAGATAATTCACCCTACGCCCAAGCGTCCTCTGTCCTGCGCCATGGCAGCGTAGGTTGTAGCAAATCCATGTGCACGGTGATCAGAACTCAGCGGAACCATGCTGGGGGGCTGAGGGCTCATGGGCCTCCAGTTTTCTGTGGAAAAATAGTGTTGAAAACTGAGGGAGCTGGCTGGCTTGCCACCTCTGCAGTGACTGCCTGGATTTCTACTTCTGTGTCTCCAGTTAGAGGCCAGTTTAGCTCTAGGGCTCTCCACATCCTAGTTCTGAGCAAGCTGTTGAGGGAAGCATGGCTCTGAGTTCTGTCACACACTTGGCACCCTTGGTAAGAAGTGTAGCCTAATTAAAAAAAAAAAAAAGAAAAGTCTGCATGGTACATGTTACTCCTATGACAGCAGTATTTTTGCACTGAGTGAAAAAATTTAAAAATGTTTAAGTAAAAGCTGTTTGAACTTGTAGACCCTTAAGAATGCCCTTGCAGTAGAGGATTTGTATGGGCTCCAGTTCATCTATTCTTGTATCCTTTCCACTTGTCATATAGCTGTAGAGTTTTTCAGGTCTGTGAGAAATCATAGGTCAGTGATGGTGAACCTGTGGCACACGTGCCACACTGGGTTATTTGTTATCATTCAAAGCTCTCAAAGGTTCGCCATCACTGTTGTAGATGTTCACTGTGTTAACCACTGTCTTTGAAAGGCTTCGCTTCACAGCCAGAGCTGACTTAGGGTCTGCTCTCAGGAGTCCGCAGAGCCCGTGTGAGAAGGAGCCTAACCCTGAGGCGAAGAAAGCAAATAGCCTCCTTAACCTGCATGTGTGGGCACTTGTGTTTCTTCTAAAACCAGGTCCTAAACAGATTAAATTGAGTTTAAAAAAAACCAAACAGTGGAAGACATTTATCAGTGTCCATATAGGAGACAGAAAAAACACAGTAATTTATGCAGGAAAAGTTTAATAGAAAGAATTAGTAACAAGTTGGGCATGGTGGCACATACCTGTAATCCCAGCACTCTGGGAGGCTGAAGCAGGAAGGTGACAAGCTCGGACTCAGCCTGGGCAATTTGGCACCTTAGTGATTTAGCACAAATACAAAAAAAGAAGGATGTGTGGCTGTGTATGCAGCTCAATGAGAAGACCTGAGTTCAATCTCCAGAAAAAAAAATCAATTAGTAGCCAAGGATAACCTACTAAGGTGTAAAGAAAAGTGATAAAGGAATAGCACAGATGATAAAGCTCCCCTTTCTGAGCAGAGCGGCCAGGAAGGGACGGATTAGGAAACGGGCTCTCCCCTCCCTCAGCGCTGATTCAGACTGCACAGGGGATAGCACTGGAGCGAGGCTGTCAGCCAGAAGCCAGCCCTGAGATCAGCCCACTTTGCTGGAAGGCCTCACAGTGTGGCATCTGCAGAACTCACTGAATGTCGCTAGTTAAGTGCCCACAGAAGGCCTGAAGGACATCCCGCCTAGGCCTGGGGGTAGTACCCATCAAAAATATTAGCATGCAGTTCCCTCCAGCGCCCTCTGTTGACAGAGGAGACTAGTCTGTGGACCCAGTGCCATCACACAGCAGAAATGGAGATCAGACTCTAAAAGCAACAGTCTGAGAACGGTGCCGTGAACTTACCCATCAAGAAGCTTCTGGAGCTTCTTCTATATAAGGTTTTTAGCTTTCTAAGCATCCCTCCCTTTTCTTCCACCGCCAAGCACCCGTCTTCTTCTACTTAAGACGGTGGTTACCATAACTTTGTGGTTAACGTACTATTTCATACCTGCTTGTAACAGCTGTGAATTTATTGTCACGCGTTTCCCTATCTTCCTTCATTCGTATGGTCCTCACCAATTTTTTATGTATCCCTAGTTTGCTTTTAATAGAAGGAACTCTTCATTTCTCCTGCTATAGTTTTAAGATGCTGCAGTGATTATGCTAGTTGACCAGTTCAGGGTTACCATGCTGAAAGGGACAGCACGTGTCCTGGCTTTGTGGTTTTGTGAGCGTCTCCTTTTGGGCATTGTTCAGGCCCAAAGAACATGAAATCCTCCAGCATAGGGCACGCTTGCCACACTTGAGATTTCTAGGAAATGTAGAAATTGTGTCTGTAGAGACAAAGATGATGGCTTTGTGCTGTTAGTCACTTCACACACCAGCTCTTTGCGGGGAAGTGCACTGCATTTGTAAGCACAGGTAAACCCAGCTGGCCTTGTTTCTGAGCAGAAGATAATATCTTACTCTGCTGCTCAGTGTATTTTCCTTTGCTTTGGACAGTTTGGCTTTAATTTTGCTCATTTTAAGATGTGATTTTAGTGCAGAAGTAATTTATAGTTTTATAGATTAAAAAAGCAGCTGTAAATTGTACAAATAAACTATGTGAATTTTAGGGGCTGGGGATTTAGCTCAAGTGGTACTGTGCCTACCTTGGAAGCACAAGGGCTGGAGTTTGATCCCCAGTAAAAAAAGAAAAAAAGAAAAAGAAAAAAAAAGCAACTATGTGAATTTTAAAACCAGTATAGTTTTTGCTAGACTGTATGAGGCCCTGGGTTCAATTTTCAGTCTATAAAAACAAAGAGTTTTGCTATTCCATGGATGCCAGAGAAATTCAACCTTCTCCCTCCCATCCTCTCCCTCTCCTTCTTCTCCTTCTTCCTTTTCTTTTTCTCCTCCTTCTCCTCCTCTGCTTTCTCTTGCCACCCTCCCCTTCCCTCCAGTTTTTCTTTTGAGAGTGACTCTAGGGGTGCATGGTAACTGAGCTACAATTCTAATCCCTTATTTACAATTTTAGACAAAGGGTCACTGAATTACCAGGCTGAGCTCAAACTTGTGGTCCTTCTGCTTCAGCCTCTAGAGTAGTTGCCAGTATAGGTATCTGCCATAATATGTGTCACCGTGCAGGGCCCAGGCAGCTTTTAAAAAAAAAAAATGTATGTTGGAAATAATACCTGGGAGTGGGAAGTTGATTAAGAACTATGTTTATTGTCATACTAATCTGCTATGTAGATTATTAATTAATTATATTAACTAAAATTAACTAAGATTTATTACTCTTTCCTATTTCATGTAGTGCTTACATCTACTTTCCCTTCAATCTTCCATCTCCATTTCCATCAAACTACCTACGCTGATGTAGGTCCTAACACTGGAATTTCTTATAGAGACTAATGAAATACAGAGACCTGCCACGTCCTATCTCTGAGAACATTGGCTGCATCTCCAGGGCAGCTTGAAACGGGCATGACAAGCTCAGTTAGGTTTTTACAAACAAGTCAGCTCAGTCCAACCCTTTATCAGTATAAAGGAGAAAATGGATGTAAATACAAAAGTATCACTTTAATTCACACTTTTTTTTTTTTTTTGAGACAGGGTCTCGCTTTATAGTTCAGGCTGACCCTCAGCTCACTATGTAGCCCAGGCAAGCCTGAAAGTCAGCAATCCTCCTGCCTCTGCCTCCCGAGTGCTGGGATTACAGGTGTGAGCCACCATGCCCGGCACTGTGGTATGTGGTATTGATTGTTGGTGGGCATGAGTCACCACACCCAGTATTGTATGTGGTTACCGGGATTGAACTCAGGACCTTGCGCTTGTGAGGCAGGTGCCAGAACCACTGAGCTAAATCTCCAGCCCCCATAATTCACACTGTTATAAAATCTATAGCATTGAAGTGCATAGCTGGTGCAGAAAAAAAGGCATAAGAAAAGTTACTTATTGAGCCAGAGATGTAGCTCAGTTGCACGGCACCTGGCTCATGAGTGCAAGGTCCTGAGCTCAATCCCCAGAAAAAAGAAAAAGTTATTTCTTTGAATATTTACTTGATATATTTCAGTAATTATATAGAGATGATTATGGTATATGCTATTTTTTATAATTAAATTATTAAAATCTTCATGAGCATTTTTTAATCTTTAAAACACTGGGCAAGCACAAATTTGAGATTGAGTTCTAATACCCTATTGAAATTATAATATTTGAGGGAAGAACTTTAACTTGACAAAAATCTTTTTTACATCATTTGTGAATATGAAAAAGTACTTAAAAGACAGTTTCAATTCCTGTTACTGCTCTTGCTAGTATGAAATCTCCACAGTACAGGACCAATGACTTAAGTTACTTTTATTTTCTTGGTTGTTTTTTAGCAGGGTCTACTCTTCGCTTTGCTTCTCTTTCCACTGTGTCTCTGTCACACAGAAGAGGACCGCTTCGCTTACAGAGTAGACAGGGAGATCTCCTGCTTGACCTCTGGGCCTGTCAGACTAGAGAGAGAGAGTGTGGCTTCTTGCCACCAATAAATCATCCTCTAGACACCGAAAAGGCAGGTGCTGCACCCTTCATGAGCTTCAAGCCTCGGGGTGCACAGAGTGCCTACACTAGTCACGCTGCTGGGAAGCAGTGGCTCCAGGTACCGTGAGTCCCTGCGGCCGTAACACTTCACAAGACTTGAAAAAAGTGCTGCCAAAAATCAGCAGTCAATCTGCATACCGTCTGCCTTAGTCTCTTTTAGTTTTGCTCAGGCAAAATACCAGACGCCCAAGGTGAAAGGAGGAAAGGTTTAATAGGCTCACCGTTGGAGAGGTTTCAGTCCATAGTTTGGCTGGCTCCCAGGCAGGGGGCACATGGCAGAGGCGCATCGCAGAAGAGAAACAGTTCATGGCAGGCAGAAAGTAGCAAAGCAAGCGATGAGAATAGCAGCTTCTTTCTGCCTCTTTCATATTCTATTAGGCAGAACCACACCAGACCGATCAGTGGACTGATTGAGCGATCATACACCCTTAATTTGAGTTTTACATACTAAATCCAGCTACTTCTGAAAAGCCCCACCTGTGAAGCCATGCGTAAGGCTTTAGGGAACATCTAGATGCAAGCCATAACACTGTCTGATATCACTGCCACTGCATCAGAAAGAACTTTTTAGCTCTAAGATAGGTACTACCTACTCTTTTTTTCCCCTTCAGTTAAATAAATGAAAGCATAAATTTAACTTTGTGGAAGAACTCAGTTATATTTGCTTTTAACATTCTGCTAACTAGTGAAATGTCACCGTGAATGAAGTTCTCTACAAGAGGGACTAAAAATGTGAACTTTAGTCATTCATACTGAGACCTTATGTGAGACCTTGGATGAGGTATTTCATCTCTTTTAAAGCCTCTCCTTTCTCATAAAATAGAAATAATAATATATCCATGTGTGGTGGTATGCACCTATAATCCCAGCATTTGAGAGGCTAGGGCAGGAGGATTGCTGTGAGTTAGAGGCCAGCCTGGGCTACATAGTGAGTTCAAC
>PVIC010018904.1:0-31123 GCA_004025085.1 Thryonomys swinderianus
TGGGCGTGGAGACACGCCCACCAACAATCAACACCGCATACCACAATGCCGGACGTGGTGGCTCACGCCTGTAATCCCAGCACTCGGGAGGCAGAGACAGGAGGATTGCTGAGTTCGCGGCGGCTTGCCTGGGCACCATAGTGAGCTCAGGGCCAGCCTGAACTACAAAGCGAGACCCTGTCTCAAAAAAAAAAAAAAAGACTAACCAGGGCTGGGGATTAAACTCAATGGTGCCATGCCTGTCTCACAAACACAAGGTCCTGAATTTGATCCCTGATACAAAAAAAAAAAAAATACTAGCCATACCAAGTGTTGGTAAAGATGATAAAGATGCAGAACTGCTAATGGAAAAGTAAAATGGTGCAACCACTTTGGAGGTCTATTTGGCAGTTTATTTATTTATTTGGCAATTTCTTAAAAAGTTAAACATATACCTATCATATGATCCAGTTGGGTAATTCTTAGATATTTGCCCATGAAAAATTAAAGCATTTGTTTATAAAAAGGTTTGTAAATAAGTGGTCACAGCAACCTTATTTTGAATAGCTAAAAGCTAAAGATTACTTAATATCCAACAGATAAGTGGATAAATGTTCGCATACCACACAGTGGAATATTATTCAGCTATAAAAATGTACTATTGGTATGCACAAGATGGATGAGTTTCCTGTTGTCCTGTTTTTAAGATTAGACATTTTAAAGATATGGGCCAGAAAATATGGTGGAAACATGTTAAATCAAGTATTATTAGTATTTTTAGTGCTGAGGATTGAACTCAGGGTGTCATATATAGTAGGCAAGTGCTCTACCACTGATCTACATTCCCAGAACTCTAGTTCTTTTGTTTGTTTTTAGTTAAACCAGTTGTGCTGGGGATTGAACCCAGTGCATTCACACTGAAATATATCACTAGCCCTTTTATATTGTCCAGGCAAGGTTCAATCTTACCATCTTTCTGCCTCAACTCCCAGAGTGTTGGGATTGCATGGGTGTATCACCACACCCAGCTAAATTCTTTAATTAATTTTGATTTTTTTCTGACAGTGTCTTGCTGTGTATTTCATGCTGGCCTTAAACCATGTAGCCCAGGCTGAATTAGCAGGAATCCTCCTGTCTTAGCCTCCCAAGTGCTGGGATTACAAGGCATGTGTCACCATGCCTGTTTTAAATTCTCCTTTTATTTTTAAGATAGAAAATATTTTCAAGATAAAAAGTCAGTATAAAGGAAACAAGGGTTAGTTCTGAAATGGGAATGTTTTCTGTGCAGAAAAAAAAACCAAAACCTTGCCCCTAACTAATTGGACCCAGACCATGACAGAAACACACAAAGTCTGTTTACCCAGGAAGGAAGGAGATAGTATCAGACTAGGTCAGGGTCAGGAGATACAGGCAGGCCAGCTAAACTGGGGCCAATTCCTTCCCAGGATTCTCTTAAACTCTGCCTTTAAAGCCTCTAGGTGTCTGGCTTGAGGACCCATGCTGGAGACTTGGGGGCAGAGGAGACAACGAAGCTGGCATCAGTGACAATTGTGGGCCCAGGTCCTGGCCCTCTCCTCCAGTGTTGTATTCTAAGCTAAGGGACTATGCTCCTTCCTCCCCGCCTGTAGCCAAGCCAGAGGTCTCTGCGAAGAGCATGCCTTTCACCATTGGTCACTGATTGGGACAAGGGGACTCCAGGGAACGTCAACGTCCCAGAGCCACTAGCACCTTTTCTTTGTGGATGGCCATGGTGCGCTGGGCTACCCTTCCATCCAGCCTCGGGTGTCCCGGTGCCACTGCAGTCTCCCCCCACCCTCACACCCTGGCGGCTGGCTGTGGAGGCGGCCCCTTCCCTCCCCCGCACATGTGTGCTACGCGTTGGTGTCTCCACCACCCCCACTACCCAATCCTGAGGCGGCCTCCGCTCGCGGAATGTCCCTATGACCTCTTCGTCCCAAGAGCTTCAATCCCACTGGCATCCTTCCCCGCCCCTACACAGCTGACCCACTTTCACTCTCCAGCCCCACGTGTGAGGAAGAGCGCCCCGTCCTGGATTCCCTCGGTCAGCTCTGCCCCGCCTTCTTCGGAACCGAATCCTTCCTGACCGGAGGTGGCCCTGGCCGCGGCCTCCCTCCCCCGACGCCGCTCTTTCCGGGCCTTCTATATCTGGGTCTACTCCTCTTTGCTCTCTGTTCCATGCGGAAGGAAATACTACTTACTGGAAGCCCTCAACCTTCTCCACTGCTCCTCCGTATTCCCGGGTAGGCAGAGCTGCCGTGAATCCCTGTCTCAGAAGTGATGCCCCTCGTGGCTGACATCTCAGAGTTGAGCCGCTGAGCTCCGCTGCTCCGCCAGAGGCGGCACCAAGCGGGCTTCGAGACCCAGCCCCTCCCCCAAGGCCGGCAGGTGAGGCTGAGGAGTGAGTCAGCGCGCAGGCCGTGGGACGCTGTCCCTCCCACTCCAGAAAGGCATGGAACACCTGCATCCAGCCTGGCTTTCCCAGCAGGCATGTTTGTCATCCATTTAAAAAGAATTATGTTGATAACACTTTTCTTCTCTACAAGGTCTCTTTTTACTGTTTTTTTAAATCTCTATATCCCATTTGCCTGCTCCTAACTATCCACATCATTTGGTTTCTTTTGATTTTATGTCCTTGAAAAAACGCTGTTTATTTTGAGACAGGATCTCATTTTGTAGTTCAGGCTGGCCTTGAGCTCACTATGTAGCCCAGGCAAGCCTCGAACTCAGCAATCCTCCTGCCTCTGCCCCCAGAGTGCTGGTATTACAGGTTTGAGGCACCAAGCCCGGCATTTGTGGTATATGGTACAGATTGCCCGTGGATGTGAGCCACGACTCCCACTATTGTTGTATGTGGTTACCTGGGATCAAACCAGGGACCTTGGACTTACTAGGGAGGCACCGAACACTGAGCTAAATCTCTGCGCCCCCCCCCCCAAAAAAAAAGTTAAAAAAAAATTTGCAGTCTCGGGCCGGACATTTAGCTCAGTGGTTCTGCCACCTGCCTAGCAAGCACAAGGTCCCTGGTTCGATCCCGGTAACCATATACAATGATATGATATTGGGCGTGGTGCCTCACACCTGTAATCCCAGCACTCAGGAGGCAGAGGCAGGAGGATTGCTGAGTTTGAGGCTTGCCTGGGCTACACAGTGAGCTCAAGGCCAGCCTGAACTACAAAGTGAGACCCTGTCTCAAAAAAAATTTTTTTTTTCAGTCTTGATATGCATTTTCAATGGGTGCAAAGTGAGTTGTATTATTTTGTATTCCATTTCTGATCACTCCATGCTGAAATTTTTAAGGATAATCCATGTAATTTTTGTCCTTTTATCTTCTGGGCCCTCTCCATGGTCTTTACCATGTTTCTCCCTTATCATCTCCCTGCTCCCACCGGGAATATCCCCAAACAAACCCTTTCAGTGCTTCTCAAGCACTAGTGTGTACACATCATCCAGGGAATCTTGATAAAAAGTACAGGCTCTGAGGAAGCAGGTCTGGGGTGGGGCCTTAGACTCTCATCATTTCTTCTTCCTATCCTCTTTTTCCTTCTTTCTTCCTCCTCTTCTTCCTCTTTTTGTGGCAGGTGTTATGTAGCTCATGCTGATCTCAGCTTTGGATTCCTCCTAGTTTAGCCTTTCTTTTTCTGCCCCTGTGGTACCAGAATCAAACTCACAACCTTGCCCTTGCAAGTCAGGCATGGTGCCGATGAGCTACATCCGCAGACCAAGCTTAGTCTTTCATGTGCTAGGAATACAGGCCTGTGCCAGTACACCTGGTTGAGACTGCCTTTCTAAACGGGGCGCTGGGGATGTCTAAACTCCTGGTTCTAGAACCACATTTTAAAGAGGAAGACCCACATAAACCTTTGCTTTCCAGCTTGGCTGTATCATCTTCCCTATACAGGAGCAGCAGGAAGGTGTGAGGTAGATATTTACATGTGGGAAGAAGGCCTGCTTCTTGTTCCTACCCACATCCTGTCTCCTAGTGCATATGATCTGGGCCCAAACTTCCTCTCTTGATTAGGATGACTCCAAGTCTCTAGTGTTGGCTGCCATGTATGGTCAAATCAGTGAAGGACCTAAGCCAGGTATCCTAGTCTTTACCCACCACATAAGCCTCAAGGCTAGACCACTTTGATCCCTGACCTGCCTAATCTTTGACAGTTTTGAGAATAAAGGAAGCTATAGTCTTTATTTGTCCTCCTTCAAGCCCCTATGGCCTTTCCCTGTTAGAGGAAGTGGGATTCAGATAGCCTGGCTTTGCCACCGACAAGTAACTATAGTAAGTCTGACTTCTCGTCTCTAAAATGGGGTAGCAACAGTATATAATAATTTGTGGCACTAGTCCATGGGTCAGTCCAGGCAATTCACCTGGATGCCAGGAGTCCCATGGAACAAAAGACAGGTGTCCTTGTCTCTATTTTAATCACAAGGAAAATGATATTTAGAAAAGCTTAGAATTTTCCTACCAGAGAACTAGAAAGTGACAGTTCTGGAGTTCAGACTCAGCTCCAGCAAGTATACCACACTAACTATAAAGCTGTCCTATTTCCATGTCCTATCCTGCCTTCACTACCAGGACACAATGCAGGAAGGACTACAAAGAAATGCAAAGGAAGGGCTAGTCCTTGGGTGTCAGGAACCAAAGCTGAAGGCATCTAACCAGTGATGTGTGGGGTTATGACTATAGCATATGGGTTTTGGCAAAAATGAACCATGGTTCTAAGAGTTGAATTCTAGGGCTTGAATATTTAGGTGACAGGAAAAAGGGGCCTTGAGTCTAGAGCTTCAGAAGTGAGAATTTTAGGGTTAGATACAAAGTGGGGTTAGATACAAAGTGGGGGGTCAGGACCAGGCAGGAGTTGGGTAGGGTCAGGGATAGGGTGGGGACAGGAACGTATGGAACATAGGTGGGCAGGTCTTAGCTGTAATAAATTGTCATCAAACATTTTACTTGGTCATAACTGATCACTTAATGTTTTGTTTGGAGGGGTTGTCACATGTGCAAATGACCAGAATCTGGAATATCAAGGGCTCCAACTTCCAAAGGCTTTCTGGGCTCTGAGCAGCTTGTTGGGAGGTTTTGGAAATCCCTGAGCTAGGCTTTTCCCACTCAACACAGCTGTGCAAGCATCTTCTGGCACTAAGCCTCAGGCTCAAGGATTTCACAATCAGAAGGGCTCAGCATGCACACTTTTTTTTTTTTTTTTTTTGCGGTACCGGGAATCAAAATCATGATCTTGGCACCACTGAGCCCAGCATGTGCACATTCTGAGATTTCATGATGCAAGATATTTTTCTATATTGTCCACAGCACCCATCCCCCGTTTACTGTTTTAGGTCCAAGATTTTGTTTCTGGAAGCCCAGAAAAACTTCCTGCTCTTTTGCTTTCTGGGTCAAAAGACCTTGGAACTTAGAGAATATTCTTAGAGTTCAAAACATCTTAACAGTCTTTATGGCATTTACAAAGTACTTTGCAAATAGGTATTGCCTTTGATTCCTGGTATCCTGATGATAATGTAGGGACCCACTTAACAATGGCTTAACCAATGAATTATTGGCCAAAGCCATACATTGTATAAGTGGTTGAAATGGGGCTTGTAAGTTTTTCCATAAAAGACATTGGACTCAATAGTTAGGGCTAAGGGTATAGGTTAATGGTGGAATATGGGCAAGGCTTTGGGCAACCCCCCAAAAAGTGAAACTACTGTGGTTGTTCTGTTTCCCAGACTTGGGATTGTGGACTGAGGCAAGAGGTAGGACACACAGGGAGGAGGAATGTCATGGCAGAAAGATCGGGATGTGAGATGTGGTTGCCCGGGCTTTTGACCAGTGCGCCCCTGGCCAGGTTCCTGTCACTAGGACCCTTTTCAGTACCTGTGGGCCTCCTGGGAGTGGAAAGGGAATGGTGGGAAGAGGGGCAAGTCCAGGAGAACCAGGGAGTCTGAAGCTGAGACAGCTGGACAGCCGTCACAAAATGGTGCTTCCAGCTGCCAAAGGAGTCCCAGTGGGTATCCCCACATCTTACACAGGTGCCCTCGGTGACTTGGCCAAGCTCTGCCCCGGCTAAGGCATCTGTCCTGTACCCTCAGGCCCTGGCCCCTCATACCAGGTATCTGCAGCATCACCTTGAGAAAGGTTCCCAAGACAAGGCCAGACCACTCTACCTGCTGGCTCCAGGAACCACACGGGCCTCATTTTAGGATGAGGTGTCCCACTGCCCCCCTCCAAAGGGGGGCTCAAGCTCTGGTTCAGGGCTCAACAGAAACAGGCGGCAGAATGGGTTTGCTTCTATTCGATCAAGTCCTGAGCGTAGCCGGGGTGATTCATGGAGGCAAGGAGCCCCACGAGGCTCAGCAATGTGGAGAAGAGCAGCAGGAAGGAGGCAGTGAAGAGCAGGGCAGGCAGGGTGCTGACCAGCAGCCGCAGGACAGCTGGCAGCAGATGGTGCCATGCCGCAGCCACCACAGGCCACAGGGAGCTCAGCAGGTGGGAGCCGGTGGTGAAGAGTGCATGGCACAGCATCAGGGCCAGCAGCAGGTAGAGAATCCCCTCCAGGCTCCAAAGCACCCGCTGCAGTGGCTGCCTCCAGCTAGTTGTAGCCCACCACTGGGCCCAGCTCTGGGGCACATGCTGAGCACACCAGCGCATCCAGTCCTGCCTGGTGAGCCAGGCTGACCAGGGCACTGCCTGCCGTGGCCCCTCGCCAGCCCCGCTGGCATCTGTCTCCATTTGAGGCTGCTGCATCTTGGGTGGTGCACCTGTGGAGAGGGTCAGGCAAGCTATAGGAGCAACCCTGGAAATGCCTGGGACGTCAGGCCAGGTGCGGGTAGGGGTCCGGAGGGTCCAGCCCGGAAGGGGTGGGGCTTTGAGCTAGGGTACAGGACTTACCTCTGCATAGAGCTGACTAAGTCATGTTGCTTCCCGCCATGTCCAGGACCGTCTGGCAGCCACCACTCTCAGCCCTGCCCTCCCTGCAGGAGTCCCATTATGACATGGGCTGGGGTGGGGTCCAGTGAAGAGAGAACTGCTGCTCCTCTGAGGCTCCTGAGTCCTCAATCGGCCCTCTAGGCCAGCAGGGGAGCCTGAGGAGCTCACAAAGGTTTCTCATGCTTTCTTTTTTTTTTTTTTTGAGACAGGGTCTCGCTTTTGTAGTTCAGGCTGGCTCTGAGCTCGCTATGTAGCCCAGGCAAGCCTCGAACTCAGCAATCCTCCTGTCTCTGCCTCCTGAGTGCTGGAATTACAGGCGTGAGCCACCACGCCTGGCTCTCATGCTTTCTTGTGGGAAGTAGAAAGTGCGCCTCTCCCATTCCTATCTGCTTTTTGATAATGATGCCAGCCCCAACCTATTCTTACAAGTCTTTTTCTCTGAACACTCGATTTCTAGAACCAGAATGGCTATCCCCAGCATTCAGTGCCTGGGATGGCTACCGTGTCCTGCCCCGCCTAGGGCTCTCTACTTTGTATCCTGCCTTCTTTTGCTGCCCTAAGCCTCGGACCCAGGCTTTCACTGTCCATATTATGGAAGTTTAGGCTTACCCAGCCTAGGATGGAGGAAAAGAGGCCTGAGGAAATAGCACGGCCAGTGACCTGGAGAAGGGACAACATTCGATGTTTTGGAAAGACTCTCAGGCCCAAGGATACAATCAGAAAGCCAGACCCAGCAGTGCCAGGATCATGCCACAGGTTCCCAAGAGTAGCCCCAGGCCCAGAAGCAGCAGGAGCAGTGCACCCTGGAGGCTGGGTTGTTCGAGGAAGAGTGAAGTCACGGCTGTCCTGAACCCTCACCAGCCCCCTGACTCTGGCCACTTGTGAGAAGTCTGTGTTGCTGCAGGTGGGCCGCACAAGCCTGTGGAGAAAGAGAGAAGGTGCAGCTGGGCTTGCAGAAAGTGGCCACAGGCCTGCATCCTTACACTGCTCACTTGCCAGGCTGCTGTCCATTTACCTGTGGAGCTGGTCAAAGGTGAGGAAGCTGACCAGCAACAGCAGCAGCAGCAGGACTGAGCCAGGTGTGGTAGACTGTCCCAGTTGTCACCCCAAGTACCCCCAGTCCTAGTACACTATCCAGGAGCTGGGCCTGGCTAGGGTCCCAGGAAGATATTCAGAAGTGCACTGGCCTACCTGATCCCTCTCCAGCACTCAGACTCCTGAGAGGGAATGGGATTAGATCCGTAATGGCTTTGGGCCTGGATAAACAGAGCCAGGTCATAGAGGAATCTGGAGGTGATGGGAAATTATCCTAGTTGTGGAATTGGGGTGGGGTAGGGAGGATTGCAGACATAGGACAGAAACCTCAGAGGGCAAGGAACTGGGATCTTTGAGAATCACTCTCTTCCCACAGGCCCACCCCCAAGCCTTTCTCACTTCCTCTTCCTTTGGTTCACCATTCTGGGACTAGACAGCTGGGGCATTGTGACCTCTTTCCAGGTAAGGCCCTGGAGCAGGTAGAGAACTACAGCTGGCTGGCTGTAATAGGTACTGGGAGTGGGGGGAACTATGCTATATAGAATGTAGCCAGCAAATTAGTGATATCTGAAAATGAAAAGCTCTTGCTAATTCTCTGCCTGAGGCTCTCCATGGAACTCTGGGCTGGGAAGAGGGCATTTTAAAGCCATCACTACTTAGGCTGCTGTCCAAGGGAAAGTGGCTACTTTTTCTTTCTGTGAATTCACAGAACCCTGTGTCCATGAAGCTCTGAACCCCTCCGCCTATTGTTCTGCTCTGAAAGTGGGGTGACACCCATGGTCTCTTGGGGGAGGTGGTTTCAGACTGCAGTCCTAGAATACAGAGGTGGGCTCTACCAAAGTACAACCTGAGGCCTTTTGGGCCTGGGCTCACACATGACCTCCCAAATGGGGATGAGGCTGGAGAGGGCTGCTGAGGTGTTCCAGGCATCACAGTTTGAGGGATCCTGGGGTTTCAGAGATGAGATGGCTGCTATAAATCTAAGGGGGCTACAACATAGCAAGTCCCATAATGGAGATTAGGATTACTCTCTTGAGAATGAAATGAATGAAAATTGATAAGTAATAAAAGAACTGTTTGCTTAGAAAAGAACCTGTCTCCACTGATAACCTGTAAGTGGGTGAAAGCTACAAATATTACAGCACATCTTGGAGTAGTGACTTGAGAGGCAAGAGTAGAAATCTGTCTACCTATCATACTTTGAAGGAAAATGGAGTGAAGTGGGGACAGAACAGACAGTGATCATAAATTCCCTACTAAGGATAAGAATCAGGCTGCCTCCAGCAGGCTCTGTCCAAAGACTCAGGCCTGGTGACCCTGACATCATTGGTGGCGGGCTTCGCAGATCACAGAGCCACTGCCATCTGCTCTTGGGCCCATTCACAGATTGCCCTTTTTTCAGCTCCTTTCTTATCTACCAACTGGGCTTTTGGTATAGATTTGTCTATAAGGGATAAATTATAATACAGGAGCCTAGTTTGTGTTTTTCCCCCATATTCTAATTTCTTTGTAAATGAGAAAATTAGCATGAAGGTTTAATAATGCTACTTGTTGGAATCATCCACAAAATTGCATCCTGAACATACAGAACTGAGGATCGTGTCCTGATGATTCCACCAAGATGATGTGACTACATATTGCAAGAGATTGGGTAACTGGAGGTTGACTAATATTCCTTAAGGATTGGCTGAGTGCTGGGTTTATTCATGAATTTCTCAGAATTTATTTTTCATTCAACAGTAATCAAGTATTTCTCCTATGTGCCAGGCCCTGTGTCTGAAAGTTGGGCCATAATTCCAACAACAGAATATGAGAGGATTCTTGTGTACATGTTTACTGAGATAGCACTCTTAGGAGAAAAACTGTAAGAAAGTGAGAGAAGATAAGCAGGATAGGGCTGAGAAAAGAACTAAGCTAGTGTCAGGTGTGGGAAGTGGCCTAGTCTAAAAGTCTTTGTCAGGCCTGGAGATCTGCACTGGGTGCTGCATCAACTAGCAGTTGAGAGATCTGCACTAATTCAAACAATGCTGCCAAGCTCCCAAGATAGGACCACAACTTTTGGAGTTGCTACATTGGGATACTGACTGGGAAAGTAAAGTAAACAACCTCTGACTTGGCCCCCTGACCATTGCTTCTCAAGTTGGCAACATGTTTTCCTTCCTATTCCTGTGTAGGTTAGGACTGAATTCTAATAGAGTTAATTCAGTGTATGATGGATGTATTTATTCTTGTTAAAGTTAAGCATTAATAAGAGATAGTGTAAGAAAGTTAGAGCTAGGGAAAAGATTTAAGAAAATTGTAATTTGACATTCAAAAACTGATTCTACACAGTATGTTTATAGTTGACATCCTTCTCCTATTTGTGCACTGATTTCCTGGATGCTTTGTTCCTGTTTTTCATGTAACCATTTTCAACGCCATGTTGGCCTTTTGGAACAGTATAAATACAACCTGCTCAATAAATGGGTGCCTGCTCAGTATTAACTGAGAGGACCTCCCGAGCCCATCCATCTGTTCTGTCTTCTTTTCTCTTCTTAATCCGTACCTGACTTCGTGACCCCTGCTGATGTGCCCAGCTGGCCTGGACAGTCAGGTACCAAGGACACCAGATCCTATATGGTGGATGCAAAACCCAGAGATAAGATTGAAGGTTTCTGAGGTGAAAGCATGTGTGTGGGGGGGTCTGAGGTAGACTTGAGCCTGGCCTGGAGGAGTGAGTGGGCAGTATTTAAGCCTTAGGTGAGGCCCAGAGCTTGAGTCAGGAAATGAGAAAGTTGCAGGGGCTCTGGTCAGTTTTTAGATTTTGATTTCCCAGGGAAAAGGCCTGGGCAAGCCAGTGTTGGTGGCGATGGCAGCGAAGGTGAAGACAGGCCAAAGATGCACAGCAGAGGGCTTTTTGTTTTTCCTTCTGGAAAGGCAACGCTGGCATGCAGGAGGGAGGATGGGAATGATCGTGGACTCCGGATGAAGGGGTGAATAGACCCAAGGATGCAGACCCTTGGAGCGGTAGGATAAAGGCTGAAAAGATGGAGAGGACAGAGCCCGCACAAGCCTCGGCCCTCCATCCCAGGCTGCAGCCCGCTGGGTATATGCGCTGGCTTTTCTTGAGTTATGTAAGTCCGGAACGTGGCAGCCCGACGAGCAAAGCAGTCAGGAGGGGAAGAAAGGAGAGAGGAGAGGCGGTGCTGGGGTGGGTGTGGGGTGGTGATGGGAAGCGCCGCCTCTGGTTGGGCCCCTCAGTCTTTCCCAAGAATTCCCAGCGGAGCGCCCCCACCGCGCCCTCTGTGTCCTGGTTGCTCTCGTCTCTTCCTTTTGTCTTATCCACCCCGGCAGACAGGCTTTGCTCTGGATTTCTTTCTCGGGTTGTAGTTTCCTCCCCCAAAGTTCTCAGCTTTGCTACTGTGACCCAAGTCAATTAGCTTTCCTGGTCTCAGTTTACCAGACTGTAAAGGAAGTTTGTCTTAAAGACAAGTAAAGCACTTGGCATCATGTGTGGTACCGAGTAGGTAACCTGAGGAACGGGCGCCTCACCAGATTGTGAAATAGATGGCTTTGCTGGCTCGAAGGGCAGCGTAGGAGTGAGGCTGGTTACCCCGGGGCGGCGGGAAGAGGGGCCCAGGGCACTGGTGCCGCCTGCGGGACCGCACATCCCGCATCCTCCCCCTGCCCCGGGGTCCTGCACAGCCCTGAGGGGTCAGGGCCGACAAGGTTTCGGCTTCCCGGGCTCGGAGGTCCCCGGCGGAGAGCCGGCTGTGGGCGGGCCAGAGGCTGCTGAGGGGCGTGGGGCGGGCAGGAAGGGGCGGGGGGCTCCGAGCGGCCTGCAGGAAGAGGCGAACCCACCCTGCGCGGCTGTCGGCTGCTGTCTCCTCGCTTCCGCCATGTGGGGTCCGCTGCTCGCCTTGGCCGCCTTCGCGCCGGCAGTCGGTCTGGGTCTGGGGGCTCCCAGCACCTCAGTGCCGGGCCTGACGCGGCCCACGACCACCGGAGCCCCGGGCTCGACCCTGGCCCCGCGCAGCAGCCCGGCTGTGCCGCCGGCGAAGAAAAATGGTGAGCTCCCGCCCCCTTGGTCGGCGCCCCCTCCCCAATCCCCCACCCTGAACTCCCGCCTCGCGCAGGAGTTGCTGACTCAGCACCCCCCGCGGACCCAGTCAGCAGTCCCCGGGTACCGGAGGGAGGGATGCTGGCTCCTCCAGCCCCAAACCTTTCCTTTTCAGAGATGAAGAGACTAAGGCTAGAGTCAGCAAGAGGAGAGAAAGCAGTGCAGAGGCACTCAGAGAAAGGGGCGCAGAGCGAGCCTGTGTAGGGAGTTTAAGGGCAAAGTCTGGGGTGTAAAGAACAATAGGGAAGGAGAGGCTCTTTGATGAGGATGCTACTAGGAGGGGAGGTGGCTCCTGGAGGGAACAGACTGCCTGTCAGGCCCCTCTCTTCTCAGTGTGAGAAGCTAGAGGAGAAGGGGAAGGGAATGGCAGTCAGGGATCTTGAGGAGGCGCATGGACCTGAGTCCTGAACAATGAGTATCTTAGTCAGCACAAGCAGAAGAGAACGGTATGTGCAAAGGCACAGGGTCACCAGACTCCAAAATGCACCATGTTCTAGAGGCAGTGGCAGGGTGTGGGTGTGAAGGGATCTGGGCACACCGGCCTATGCAAGGCTCTGTGTGGGCGGGCGAGTGGGAAGAAACCCAAGAAGCTGCTGTGGCCAAGCCAAACACGGATTTGAGGACAGGACATCTCAGCCTGGAAGCCAGATGCAACCAATAGAGGGAGCATCAGGACTTTGGGGCATGAGATTAGTCTGGAGCTCAGCGAGGCTCTTGAGAGTGGTACAGTCAGGTAGTGAATGGTATTATAGGGTCGGGCTCTTGGAAATGACCAGTTTCTAGACGCTGGATATAGTTCTTTATCATGTTCAAGGGTCAGAAGTGTGGCTGGTGCCCATCTAATGTGAGGTACCAAAGAAATGGCAGGAGAGGAAGGTTGGAACCAGACTGGAGGCCTTTTGATGCCAAAAGCTAAGGCCCTTTGATACTTGCATGGGATGAATGTCTACCTGGCTTGGCCTGGCTTGCCCTGGCAGACCTTTCCATCCGGAGTTTCATACCATGTTTCCTTCTTGATGCTATCCCTCACTGGACTCTAGGAACCTCAAAACAGCGCACCTGGATTCGAGTCATCCGGAAGAAAAAAGTCATTCTGAAGAAGCGAAAGAAACTAACTAGTTCCAGTTTCCCAGTGACTGCCAAGCCTTTGGTGACCACCAGCCCAGCAGGGACCCTCAACCTCCTTCAGAAACAGGAACCAGGTACTGCCCCTGCAGGGGCTCTGCCTGAACTTACAGTTCCTGAGGCACATACCAGTGTAGCTCTTGCCCTCCTGGGCATAGGCATGCCCCTGAATGCTCAGCACACGAGCAAGCTTGGGCTCAGCTTTTCATCTGCTCTGACTACCCTCTTTCTGGTCCTGTCTCACTGCTTGGTCCCTTCCCCAGACTGTCCTCCTTTGGGCCTGGAGTCCCTCCGAGTTTCAGATAGCCAGCTCGAGGCATCCAGCAGCCAGTCTTTTGGTCTTGGACCACACCGAGGACGGCTCAACATCCAGGTAGTCAACTCTGGCTCTCAGGGTTAGGCAAGGGAGCCCTGGGGCCTTCTTGCCTACCCTCTGTCCTAGCCACCCCTCTCTGGCTACCTGGACCTGATCATCATGCCCCATACCCACAGTCAGGCCTGGAAGATGGTGATCTGTATGATGGGGCCTGGTGTGCCGAACAGCAGGACACAGAGCCATGGCTTCAGGTGGATGCTAAGAAGCCTACCCGCTTCTCAGGCATTGTCACACAGGGAAGGAACTCTGTCTGGAGGTGAGGCAGTCTGGCCTTGGGCCAGGAAGTTGTGGGTGGAAGCAGGCGA
Organism: Thryonomys swinderianus; assembly: GCA_004025085.1. Lineage (NCBI taxonomy): Eukaryota > Metazoa > Chordata > Mammalia > Rodentia > Thryonomyidae > Thryonomys > Thryonomys swinderianus. The sequence continues at coordinate 13,866 of PVIC010018904.1, forward strand.
GCTGCAGTAAGATGGGGTAGAGAGTGCCGATAATCTCACCTTTCCTGCTAGGTATGATTGGGTCACATCATACAAGGTCCAGTTCAGCAATGACAGTCAGAACTGGTGGAGGAGTCGGAACCACAGCAGTGGGATAGATGCGGTGAGTGAGTCCCACTGTGGTCCCATTGTGGCTGGGCCCTCTGTGCTGGAAGTTGTGCACAGGTGCTTAGAGACCCTTGTCTCCGTGGTCAGAATAACTCAAATATGGGGTGGATGCTGCCTCTAGAACACTGTTTCTGGCCCCGAGACTCTGGCTTGAGTTATTTCTCTCCTGCTCATGGTTTTGACTTCTCCATCTGAGAACCCCTGACGCCAGGTTATAACGTGGGTCCTGGCCAGCTTTAGGATAGGTTGTTCCCAAATTACATGCCCATGTTGGTCTAATGAGTTGGACCAAGTCAGAAAAATAGCTGCCTAGGGCTCCCCATGGACAGGGGCTAGAGGAAGCAGCAGTATTTGATGCAGAGTACAGTACAGGTCTAGCTAGCCCTGAGCTAACCTTAGATTCATCCCTGGATCCTAAGCCAGGCTGAGGTTCAGGTAGCCTCAGTAAAGAACTTAATGTCCCCAGGTATTTCCTGCCAATTCTGACCCAGAAACCCCAGTGCTGAACCTCTTGCCAGAGCCCCAAGTGGCCCGCTTCATTCGTCTGCTGCCCCAGACCTGGCTCCAGGGAGGCTCATCTTGCCTCCGAGCAGAGATCTTGGCTTGCCCAGTCTCAGGTGGGCAGTGGGCAAATGCTGGATGGGCAGGGTCAGGATGCAGGGTGCATCCCCCACTGTGAATTCACCCTTTACTATGAACTCACCCTCTCCTAGATCCTAATGACCTATTCCCTGAGGACCATGCCCCAGGGTCCTCTGACCCTCTGGACTTCCGACATCACAACTACAAGGCCATGAGGAAGGTCAGATATAACCCCTGTGACCCATGAAAGTGAATGTTACCTTCTGTGACTGCACACACGTCCCCACTTCCTGTCTCCTGTTTCCTGCTTCTCTCCTTTTGACTCCTAAGCTCAGCCTCAGTTTCCCTTGTCATGATGCTTCTCCTGTTCTGCTCGTTTCTTCCGGACTTGCTGCTGCTCTCTTGACAATGCCGTGATCGCCTCATCTGCGTGAGTCACCACTCACACTCACTTTGTGAATCCTTTACCAGCCCCACGTGGTCTGACCCTGGGCGTGACCCTCATGCCTCATGTCACGTTCCTCTTCTGGCCCCGCAGTTGATGAAGCAGGTGAATGAGCAGTGTCCCAACATCACCCGAATCTACAGCATTGGGAAGAGCTACCAGGGCCTGAAGCTCTACGTGATGGAAATGTCAGACCATCCTGGGGAGCATGAGCTGGGTACTGGCAGATGGCATGGGGAGACATGGGCTCAGGGCAGGCCATACATGTGAGCCAGCCGTGAACACTGTGTGTTCCCAGGGGAGCCCGAGGTACGTTATGTGGCTGGCATGCATGGGAATGAGGCCCTGGGGCGCGAGTTGGTTCTGCTCCTGATGCAGTTCTTGTGCCGGGAATACCTGCGAGGGGACCCGCGAGTGACCCGGCTGCTCAATGAAATGCGCATCCACCTGTTACCCTCCATGAACCCTGATGGCTATGAGATTGCCTACCGACGGGTAGGCTTCTTGACGGGAGGGTTGCCCTGCTCCTTCTCCCCTGATGTCTAGAGCAGCTTGGTTTGAACAAACTTTTCTTGGCAGGGTTCAGAACTGGTAGGCTGGGCAGAGGGTCGCTGGACCCACCAGAGCATTGACCTTAACCACAATTTTGCTGACCTCAACACACAACTGTGGGATGCAGAGGATGATGGGCTAGTGCCCCACACAGTCCCCAACCATCACCTACCACTGCCTACTTACTACATCCTGCCCAATGCAACTGTGAGTGTGGGGGGGGAGCAGTGGTAGAGGGCTTCCCAGGGGACCCTTGTCTTTGTGGCCCATCCCTCCTGACCTTTCCTTCTCCAGGTGGCTCCTGAAACGTGGGCAGTGATCAACTGGATGAAACGGATCCCCTTTGTGCTGAGTGCCAACCTTCATGGGGGTGAGCTGGTGGTATCCTACCCTTACGACATGACTCGGACGCCATGGGCTGCCCGTGAGCTCACGCCTACACCAGATGATGCCGTCTTTCGCTGGCTCAGCACTGTCTACGCTGGCACTAATCGGGTGATGCAAGACACAGATCGTCGGCCCTGCCACAGCCAGGACTTCTCCTTGCACGGCAGTATCATCAATGGGGCCGACTGGCACACAGTCCCTGGCAGTATGTCCCTGGGGGTGCAGGTATCCCCACCCCCTGAACTGCCCCATTAAGCAATCTGCAGTTCCATGCAGTGCTCACTGCAGTTCCCACCCTCAAGTGTCTCCCAGAGCAGGACTCCAGGAGGGCAGGACTGCCACCTGCCTCCTGGAGCTCCAGGGTCCGTGGTCCCCACAGGCATGAACGACTTCAGTTATCTACACACCAACTGCTTTGAGGTCACTGTGGAGCTGTCCTGTGATAAGTTCCCCCATGAGAGTGAACTGCCCCAGGAGTGGGAAAACAACAAAGAGGCCCTCCTCTCCTACCTGGAACAGGTCAGCTCCCATTCCCCCTGGCCTGCTGGAGTCACTGCTGGCCAGTCTGCTCCCCGTGCTGGTTGCTGCACTTGGGATTATTCTCAGATCTGGCTTAGTCAGGTTCCCAAGGTGCCATGGACCACATCTGGCTTCAGAGTATTCTGGGAGGATTTAGAGCCAGAAGTGCAGTTTGCCAGTAGGGTTGTGCCACACGTTAGCCAGTGGCAGATGCCAGGGAAGTCTGGGAGTGGTCTCTAGAATTGTCTCAGACCCATTCCCAGGAAGGTGTCTTGGGAAGGGCATTAGGCAGATGTAGGAACTGCCCCAGCACAAAGCTGTCATGTTTCATAGGAACTCGTATCTTTAGGATGGGTCTCTAGGAAGAGCTTCCTCTGAGGAAGTAGCTCAGTTGCAGAGTGCCTACCATGTGCAAGGCCCTGGGCCCAAAGCCCAGTGCCAAGAAAAAACTGCTAGGTATGCTACTCAGGAGGCTGAGGCAGAAGGATCAGAAGTTCAAGGCCAGCCCAGGCAACTGAGGCTCTGTCACAAACAAATAGTAGGATAAAATTTTAAAAGTAAAACGTGGGCTGTGGATATAGGTCAGAACTCTCTGGATTCAATACCCAATACATTAAAAAAAATTTTACAGAAAACAAATCCAATGACAATTGTCACTGAACTTGGTAAGCCTTCCTACCAGTCCAGATGTAATTTATGAGTCAGGGGAGGATTTTGCTAGAAGTTCTGTCACCTAGAAACATAACAGACATACCATTCAAACAAGTTTGCCAAAGAACATACCTAGAAAGCTAGCTGAGGGGAGAGGGTTTTGATAATGTTTTCCCACACAGGTGCGCATGGGCATTGCAGGTGTTGTGCAGGACAAGGACACGGAGGAGGGGATTGCTGATGCTGTCATTGTCGTGGAAGGGATTAACCATGACGTTACGACGGGTGTGTGTGGAGGGCAGGGTGGAGAGCGATGGGAGTATATTTGGCTAGGGCAAAAGCAGATGATTGCCTGACTTTGCCCTTCTTTCTCCTCAGCATGGGGTGGGGATTACTGGCGGCTGCTGACCCCAGGGGACTATATGGTGACTGCCAGTGCTGAAGGTTACCATGCAGTGACACGGAGCTGCCGGGTCACCTTTGAAGAGGGTCCAACTCCCTGCAATTTCTTGCTTACCAAGACTCCCAAACAAAGACTAAGAGAGCTGCTGGCAGCAGGGGCCAAGGTGCCCCCAGACCTTCGGAGGCGGTTGGAGCGACTGAGGGTTCAGAAGGATTAACATGTCCAGCTGAAGAGAGCCAGAGCGTTGGGCAGGCTGGACCTGCCCAGAACCTATGGGGAAGAGTGGGGAGGGAGGGTTGCTGTGGAGGTGCAGGGACTTGGGCTCATTAAAGCTACCTGTTATCCTCGCTGATGTTCCTGTTGTCCCTGGCCCAGCTCCTCTCCAAGGTTGACCTCAGTCCCCCTCACTATTCCTATTCTGTCCACATTTGTACACTCTTGACTTCTGGAGACACTGTGTAGAAAGACCCTCACCTGGCCTCTTGAACCCAGAGCTCAAAGAGTGACTCATTTCTACCCAGGCACTTCTGCCACAGGTGCCATTACATTCTGTAAGCACCTGCCCAGCACCAAGCTCGCAAGGAGTCAAGGGTTGCCAGTGCCCTCACCTGCCATCCTGGGATTCCTGGGTTGTCAGGCTTTCAGAGCTGAAGGCCAGTCACTATGGGACTCTAGATGAGAGTCACACGTGGGAAGAGTGGCACTGAGATCTGTAGAGACTCAGTCCATGCAGCAGAGACGATGGGTCTGGGAGTTCAGATGGAAGGTGTGGGGATACGGATGACCTGATCCAAGGAGGGAGCCAAACAGATCAGTGGAGGCAGTTTGGATTTGCTTCATCGGCTGTTCTCAGTGTCGATAAATGACAGGCTTTAGTTAGTTTCTGACTTGAGCGGGGATTATGTGTGAGTGTCTTGCTGGGAAAGCCACCCGTTCTAGGTATTCCAAGCACAGAAAAATTAAATGCTAGATATTGGAAATAAAGATCTTAGAAAAGTTGAGTAAGGAAAAAGGAGAAAGGAATTTCACTCAGAAAGGAAGCTGATGACACTGCTGGGCTGGTGTTGATAAGCCCATATGGGTGGCCAGTGATGACAAAGGCCAGAAATAGAGTAATTTTTTTCCTATTTCCTAATTACCAGGAAGGAAATCTATAAAATGTAGGCTTCATAGGTAGAGCTTCTGATGACGGGGATGGGGGAAATACTCATAGAAAGTCTGCCCTAAAGGGAGCATGTAACATTCCGTTATGGAAAGCATGTCCAGTGTTTGGCTATTGCAGTTTCTTTATTTTCTTTTATTATTATTATTTTTTATTTTATTGTACAGAAATAGAACTCAGGGCCTAGCACTTGCAGGGCAGGAACTGCACTGCTGAGCTACAATTCTGGCCCATGTGCAATTTTTTTTTTTTTTTTTTTTTGAGACAGGGTCTCGCTTTGTAGTTCAGGCTGGCTCTGAGCTCACTATGTAGCCCAGCCAAGCCTGGAACTCAGCAATCTTCCTGCCTCTGCCTCCCGAGTGCTGGGATTACAGGCGTGAGCCACCACGCCTGGCAAGGTAGTATGTGGTATTGATTGCTGGTGGGCGTGAGTCTCCACACCCAGCATTGTATGTGGTTTCCGGGGATCAAACTCAGGACCTTGCGCTTGCGAGGCAGGCGCCAGAACCACTGAGCTAATCCTCCGGCCCTCTTTCTTTTTTTTTTTTTTTGAGACAGGTTCTTGCTTTGTAGTTCAGGCTGGCCCTGAGCTCACTATGTAGCCCAGGCAAGCCTCAAACTCAGCAATCCTCCTGCCTCTGCCTCCTGAGTGCTGGGATTACAAGCGTGAGCCACCACACCCGGCACTCCCATGTGCTGTTCCTTGAGATGTCTCTGTCTTAATCTTTATCTTCAGGCTCAGGTAATCACAATGAGAAAAACTTTCAGTACCAGGTATTGAACCCAGAGCCTTTGCCTTTGCTCTGGGTGCAAGTCCTACCCCCCCAACTTGAAACTTTTTTTTTTTTTCAGTAGGTTACCCAGCAGGGCTGGAATTTATAATCCTCTTGCCTCAGCTTCCCAGGTGCACCATCATGGCCAGCTACAATGCATTTCCCTCTACCTTTTCTCTCCATCTTCAGTTCCTTTTGTATTATGTCACTTTTTCAAAACATGTTTTTATTTGTCTAAAATCTATATAATGAAAAGTATATGTAAATGGACATCTGTGTGCATTCATACAAAATATACTTCAGGTAAAAGGCACCCTTGTGTATCCTTTCAGCAAATATACTCTTACCTGCCAAAAGATTGTTATTGTGACTGCCATCACTGTGTTTTTGTTTTTGTTTTTGTTTGTTTGAGACAGGGTCTCACTTTGTAGTTCGGGCTGCCCCTGAGCTCACTATGTAGCCCAGGCAAGCCTGGAACTCAGCAATCCTCCTGTCTCTGCCTCCCAAGTGCTGGGATTACAAACATGAGCCACCACACCTGGCATTGTGGTATGTGGTACTGATTGCTGATGGGTATGAGTCACCACACCCAGTATTGTGTGTTTACCAGGGATCAAACCAGGGATTTTGCACTTGGTTATGTGGTTACCGGGGATCAAACTCAGGACCTTCCACTTGCGAGGCAGGCACTGGAACCACTGAGCTAAACACCAGCCCTATATTTAACTTTATCAGTCTGGCTAATTTCACTCAATATTGAGGGTTTCTAGTTCTGTCCATTTTCTTGTAAATGGCATTATTTCATTCTTCATTCTGACCCAATGATGCTCCATTATGTATATATACCAGATTTTAATGTATTCATCTTTTGATAGGCCTCCAGGTTGTTTCTGCAGCTTTGCTATTGTGAATTGTGCTGCTATAAACATGTATATGCATGAATCTTTAATTCTTTGGGGAACATACCCAAGAGTGGTATAGCTGGGTCAGATTGTATTTCTAACATTTAGGCTTTCAAGGAATCTCATCACACCAGTAGTGTAGAAGGATTCCCTTTTCCACACATCCTCAAAGAATTTATTCATTTATTTTATTTCTTTTTTTGAGGCAGGATCTTGCTTTGTAGTTCAGACTGACTCTGAACTCATGATGTAGCCTTAAACTTGGAGCAATCCTGCCTCTGTCTCTGCCTCCTGAGTGCTGGGATTATAGGTATGAGCCACACATCTGGCATTGTGGTATGTGGGATCAGGGATTGAACTTGGGACCTTGCACTTGCCAGGCAGATGCTGGAACCTCTCAGCTAAATCCCTGGCCCTTGTTTTTTCGTATTCTTAATGGTAGCTATTTTAGTTGGGGTAAAATGGAATCTCTATGTAGTTTAATTTTCATTTCTCTAATAGCTAAGAGGCTGAACATTTTTTCATATACTTCTTGGTCATTTGAGCTTCTCCTTTTGAGAAGTATATATTTAACCCATTTGCCCAGTTTTCTTTCTTTTCTTTTCTTTTTGCAGTACTGGGAATTAAACATCATTTGCCCACTTATTTGAAAAATTGGTTTCGTTATTTCATGGAGGTTAATTTTTATTTTAAATTTTTATTTTTGATATTGAGGATTGAGTACTTGCGAGTCAGGTGTCAGAAAAATTTTAAAAGTTCTTTATGTGTCTAGATACTAATCCTCTATCAGATAAGTAACTAGTAAATATTTTCATCCATTCAGTGGTTGTTTTCATTCTATTAATTATTTTCTTTGCTTTGCAGAAGCTTCGTAATTTGATGTAGTTCTATTTGTTGGTATTCTTTGCATTTTTCCCAAAGCTTTTGCAGTCCTATTAGGAAGTCTACAAGTATTTTTCCCATGTTGCCTTCCAGCAGAAACTTCCATATTTATTCCCAAGAAACCATACACCTCTAGTACCATGAGTGCCAAAAATATCTGACACTGGGCTGGAGATTTAGCTCAGCGGTTCCGGCGCCTGCCTTGCAAGCATAAGGCCCTGAGTTTGATCCCAGTAACCACATAGAATGCTGGGCGTGGTGACTCACGCCTCCCAGCAATCAATACCACATAACACAGTGCCGGGCATGGTGGCTCATGCCTGTAATCCCAGCACTCGGGAGGCAGAGGCAGGAGGATTGCTGAGTTTGAGGCTTGCCTGGGCTCCATAGTGAGCTCAGGGCCAGCCTGAACTACAAAGCGAGACCCTGTCTCAAAAAAAAAAAAAATCTGACACTTCCTTTTGCCCATTCTTAGTCCAAGTATAAGGATAGTATATCCATCCATTTTGCAGGACCTTCGTTACATGAGTAATCTCAAATAGAAGCCTGGGAGATTTTGCTTTAGTTTTCTAGCTTTTAACATATCAGAAATCAAGCAAGGTCAACATAACCAAAACAAGGTTGGCATAAATACTAAGTGAGCTGGTTTGTAATACCCAAAACACTGTAGAATAACTATGAATAGGATCACAGTGTTGTACATCTTTAGAGAACTCTGTTTAAAATGAATTGATACAGGGCTGGAGATTTAGCTCAAGAGGTATTGTGCCTGTCTTGGAAACACAAGGCCCTGAGTTCAATTTCTGGTACCACCGGAAGAAAGAGAGAGAGAGAGAGAACCAATATAGCTGGGCATGGTGTTGCACATCTGTAATTCCAGCACTCAGGAGGCGGAAGCAGGATTGCTGCAAGTTTGAGGCCAGCTTGGAATAGATAGTTCAAGGCCAACCTAGACTGCATAGTGAGACCCTGGAAGAAGCTGCTAAGATCTTTCTTGCTTTGTTGCCTTCTGCCTGCTATGAACTGTTTCACCTCTGTGATGCTCCTCTGCTGTGCCACCCTACCTTGGAGCTAGCCAACTATGAACTGAAACCTCTAAAAACTGGGAGCCAATTAAACCATTCTTCCTTTAACTTTGGGTGTTGGGTATTTTGTCTCAACAGTGAGAAAAGTAACCAAGACACATGGCAAAAGTCCAATTTGTTTTGGTCACTTGTACCTCAGGTGAAAAAACATCCCAGAAGGTGAGAGATATGCTGCAGAAAGGAGGGAATTACTCTGGAAAGGTAACTGTCTGACAGAACCAAACTGGACTCTAGTAGTGAGAACAGACTAAAATGAGGTCCAGAATGATGACTGCTCTTACTATGGGAATAAAGATATGAATTAAGAAACCTAATAATGAAAAAGTGGGAGAGCTTACAGGGGACAAAGAAGAAAATCCAGCTATCTTTCACACCTGATTAGTAGAAACTGTCTGTAAACATGCAAACATATCCACCATCTAAGAAGAGATAGGTACTAATGGGACAGCATTTCAGTAGTGAATCAGCCTCAGATATTTGGCATAAATTACAAAACTTCAGATGGGCCTTCAGGAAACTTTGACCCAATTGCTGGATACAGCTTTTTCTGTGTTCAACAATGAGAATCTGGAGGAGGATAAAAGGAAAGGAGCTGAGAACAAGCTTAGGCCAAAATTATAGTGCTTTCAGTCAGCAGTGCTTTCAACATACTCAAGATCAAGGGCCAATCAAGGGAAGAAATCTTGGTTTAAGTTCAAGTAAATGGGACACTGGGCACATAACTGCACTAGGTCACTTTCCAGGCTATGCTCTGTGTGTCAGGTGGCTGATTTGTCTGATTCATGGCACTGCAAGATTGACTATCTCAGTTCCCAGAAAGGGGCTAGGCCAGCCAAAACATTCACCTTCTGCTCTAACAAAAAGGACTGGAGGATTCTGAGGAAAACTGAAATGTCCCTGTCCCTGGACATCTCCATCTCCTGTAAGGAACCTGGGGTGACTTGGAAGTCACGGGTAAGCAGATTCAATTCCTTATGGATAAAGAAACGGCTTACTCGAATTGATATTTGAGTTTTCATGAGACAGGATCTCTCTGTAATTCAGGCTGACCTTGAACTCACTATGAGCCCAGGCTGGCTTCAAACTCATGGAGATCTTCCTACCTCAGCCTTCTGTCCTGGGATTTTAAAGATGTACCAGTATACCTGACCTTACTCTGTTTTAACTTCTTCCTCTGGAAAGCACTCCTCAATCTATAGGCATAGTTGGGGCGAAGGAGGGGTCTTAGTCAGAGCTTCTTTACTCATGCTTTGACCTATCAATTCAAAGGTGTAATATTCAACCATTAGGTTTTTTTTTTTTTTTTTTGAGATAGGGTCTCCCTTTGCAGTTCAGGCTGGCCCTGAGCTCACTACATAGCCCAGGCAAGCCTCGAACTCAGCAATCCTCCTCCCTCTGCCTCCCAAATGCTGGGATTACAGGCATGAGCCACCACGCCTGGCACTGTGGTATCTGGTGCTGATTGACTGTGGGTGTGAGTCACCACACCCAGCATTGTTGTATGTGGTTACCAGAACGAACTCAGGACCTTGTGCTTGCTAGGCAGGCACTGGAACCACTGAGCTAAATCTCCAGCCGAACCATTAGGTTTGAATTGTACCACAGTGTCTTACTCCCTTACTTGGAAGAGTTTTACTGTTAAAATCAGAGCAATGCTCCAATTTTGACAAAGGCTTTAGGAATAAAATACCATATCTGTTGAGATCTCAGTCCTCTGAAAAGAATAAAAGCATCAATCAGATCCTAAAACAAACTCTGGGAAAACTTTGCCAAGAGACTTCTGAGTCTCAGCTCTACTTATTGTCAGTAGCCCTCGTGAGGATTCAAAACACCCTCAACCTGGACATAATATGATTCCATTTGAGATGCTATATGAGTGACTTTTTCTATATTCTGATATAGTAGTGGATCCACAGGGCACAAAACTCTTTACAGAAACTTATTAAACTGGGCCAAGTACAACAAACTATCCAACTATATGGAAACAAATTCCTGGCAGTTCCTGGCCCAGGGAGACCACCTTGCGATAACCCTAGAGACCAAGTGCTCATTAAAACTGGGAAATAATGGGCCGGAGGGTTAGCTCAGTGGTTCCGGTGCCTGCCTCGCAAGCACAAGGTCCTGAGTTCGATCCCCGGTGACCACATAGAATGCTGGGCGTGGAGACTCACGCCCACCAACAATCAACACCGCATACTACAATGCCGGACGTGGTGGCTCACGCCTGTCATCCCAGCACTCGGGAGGCAGAGACAAGAGGATTGCTGAGTTCGCGGCGGCTTGCTTGGGCACCATAGTGAGCTCAGGGCCAGCCTGAACTACAAAGCGAGACCCTGTCTTAAAAAGCAAAAAAAACAAAAACAAAAACAAAAACAAAACAAAACAAAACAAAAAAAACCTGGGAAATAAAAAAACCAAAAACCTTGGAGGTAAGGAATTCTTACAGACCAGGACAAGAGGCCAAGGTAATATGGATTCATAATGTGGATAATCTTGCTAGGGCTCTTGGTAGTTTGTCGAATATTCCTCTTCACCGTGCTTTCTCTCCACAGAAATTTTCTCTCCACAGAAATTTTCTCTCCATGAAAATAGAAACTTCTTAGAAAACATCTCCCTAATACATAGCATGGAAAAATAACGTCTCTAATTTCTGTATCTATCATCATCCACCTTTTAAGACAAACCAAAAAATAGTCATATTTGGGCTCTGCCTCCTCAAATAGTAAAGCTCATCTATTCAAGGCTTCAGATGGTGATCCAGACTACAGCCCATAATTCTCCCAACAAAATCAGAGTTTTTGAACAGGCAGCTCAAGATTCTTGACATGATGTGCTCATTGTTTTTTGACCTCTTCTCTCCGGCCCAGCTGGTGAGCTCCAACATCCCAATGTAGTTGGAGAGCACATAATGCTCAGTAGGTGAGGCCTACAGCTCCCTTCCAGCAGGAAGAAGCTATAAGAAAGAAGAGACCTCCACTCCTTCAGCTTTCCATAAAGAATTATGTGGCCGGGCATGGTGGCTCATGCCTGTAATCCCAGCACTCAGGAGGCAGAGACAGGAGGATTGCTGAGTTCGAGGCTTGCCTGGGCTCCATAGTGAGCTCAGAGCCAGCCTGAACTACAAAGCGAGACCCTGTCTCAAAAAAAAAAAAAAAAAAAAAAGAATTATGTGGCTTCTGTCTCTCAGAGGGAGCTTAGGTAGGATTTTAGGGCAGGAGCAAAACTGTAAGAATCTGAAAGTCATGAGTTCCAGAACACATGCAAGCTCCTGAGCACTACACAGAGGAAAAGTTGTATTTTCAGTCTTTCATTTACATCTAGTGCGAAAGCAAGCAAGTCTTTCATAGGACAGTTTAAATCTGGTGCCATACTAAGTCATTTTTTACTATGACAATGATCCCAAATGCCTTTTTTTCATGAAGGGCACACCAATCCAGAAATTCCATATACAAGAAACCTCCTCCATTATTCTCATAGCTTCTGTGAGTGTGTTCAGCCCATCCTCACTGTACAGGGCATACTTATTTTCTGTCTTCAGTAAATGTACATCCCCACTACTTTTTTGTGTGTTTTGTCCAATTCTTTGTTCAGGACACTGAGAACCTGGGAAGAATTTCACCAGCGCCCAAAAACCAGTAAGAGTTTAGCATGAGAGTAGTGCAGGATATTAATACAACACACTTCTCTGTGTGGTTCAATCATGGAGGCATCCTTACTCTCAGGCCCTTTTTATGTCCTCCTTCCTGGCTTTCATGTGGTGATTACTTGTCATTTTGATTTTCTTTCACTTGGTTGCTTCTCCTTTGGAGATAAATAGTAAACAGATTCAATCTGTAAAATCATGATCCAAAATCAACCTTTAACAAAACCTCAAACTGTTGGGGGAAGATGTAGAGAAGTTGGAATAATTGTGCACAGTTGTGTGAATGTACAATGGTATAGTTGATTTTGAAGACAGTATGATGATTTTCAAAAAATGAAGCAGCATAACTATATGATCTAGTAATTTTAATTCTGGCTTTATACCTAAAATAATTAAAAGGATTTTTTCTTTTTCTTTTTTGGTGGTACCTGGGGGCAAACTTGGGCCCTTGCGTTTCCAAGGTAGGTGCAGTACTGCTTGAGCTAAATCCCTTTCCCAAAATAATTAGAAGGAAAAGCTCAAAGAAGTACTTTTACCCCCCACATTCATAACATTATTCCCTAGAGTTATTTCCCCATAGTCAAGGGGGTCATACCAATGACAGACTAAATTAAGTCAAATGTGGTACAAACAGACAATGGGAAATAAGCCTTAAAAGGCAGGAAATTCTGGCCTAAATTACAGCATGGTTTTACTCTGAAGATATTATGCTAAGTGAAATAAGTCAGTCATAAAAAGACAAATAAAATGCTATATGATTACACTTCTATGAGGTACCTGGAATAGTCAAAAAAGAGGCACAGAGATGAGAATAGTGGTTGTCAGGGCTGAGGAGAGGAGAGAGTTACTGTTTAATCAATAGAGAATTTCAATTTTTCAGAATGAAAAGCTTTCTGTGTGCTTGCACAACAAAGTAAATATGTTTAATAACACTGAACTGTACACTTAAAAACTGTTTAGATGGCAAGTTTTAGATTAAACATATTTTGCCACAACTTAAAAAATTTAAATCTTAAACTCCTATATTTAGAAGTACATTTTAAAGAGAGAAAAAAGGAATGAAGTAGTAATGCATGATAAACCACTGACAAACCTTGAAGACATGCCAAGTAGAAAAAGCCATTTACTAAGATTCTGACTGCATTTATATGAAATGCCCAGTGTAGGCAAACTGGTAAAGACAGAAAACAAATTAATGGTTCCCTAAGATCTCAGCATAATTGGGAAAGAAGGATGACAGTTAAAAGAAACAGGATTTTTTTTTGGCGGTACCAAGAATCAAATTTGGGCCCTTGTGCTTGCAAGGTAGGCGCAGTACCACTTGAGCTAAATCCCCAGCCCTGTTTTTGTTTCTTTTGAGGTAATAAAAATGTTCTAAAATTGACTGAATTGATTAATACAAATCTGAGAATGTATTAAAACCATTGAATTTTATAGGTGTGAGCCACCATTCCTGGCATTGTGGTGTGTAGTACTGATTACTGGGGGGCATGAGTCACCACACCCTGTATTATTTTATGTGGTTTCTGGGGATGGAACCAGGGACCTTGCGCTTGTCAGGCAGGCACCAGAACCACTGAGCTAAATCTCCGGCCCTTCAATTTTACTCTTTAAGTGAATGAATTGCATAGCTGTGAATTTTATCTCAAAGCCGTTCAGAAAGTCTGATTTGGTAAGGACACAATTTATAAATGTAGTTTGTATGATGATAACAGCACAAAGTGATGCAGAGGAAATTGAGATAAACAGGGGCAAAGTTACTGTACACCACAGAAATTAAGCAATGTTTGATATACTATTGAAATTAGCAAGCTAGTTGTTTAAAGTGTTATGGTGGCACATGCTTGTAATTCCAGATCTTGTGAGGCTGAGGCAGGAAGATAATAAACTCAAACTCCATCTGGGTAATTTAGTGACTCAGTGAGACTCTCAAAAAAGAGGGGATGTGATGTAGCTTCTGTGAAAGCCATTAGTTCAATCCCCAGTACTCCCCAAAACGTGTTACTGTTATTTGCAGGACAGTCATTAAGAAAATAACTAAAAAATATGTAGTTTTTTTGTTTGTTTGTTTTTTGAGACAGGGTCTCACTTTGCAGTTCAGGCTGGTCCTGAGCTCACTATGTAGCCCAGGCAAGCCTCAAACTCAGCAATCCTCCTGCCTCTGCCTTCTGAGTGCTGAGATTACAGGTTTTAGCCACCAAGCCCAGCATTTGTGGTATGTGGTACTGATTGCCGGTGAGTGTGACCACCATGTCTGGTATTGTTGTATGTGGTTACTGGGGATTGAACCAGGGCCTTTGCCCTTGCTAGGAAGGCACTGGAGCTGCTGAACTAAATCTCCGGCCCTGGTTTTTTTTTTTGCTTTTTTTTGGAGACAGGGTCTCGCTTTGTAGTTCAGGCTGGCCCTGAGCTCACTATGGTGCCCAGGCAAGCTGCCGCGAACTCAGCAATCCTCTTGTCTCTGCCTAAAATTGACTGAATTGATTAATACAAATCTGAGAATGTATTAAAACCATTGAATTTTACAGGCATGAGCCACCACGCCCGGCATTGTGGTATGCGGTATTGATTGCTGGTGGGCGTGAGTCTCCACACCCAGCATTGTATGTGGTTTCCGGGGATCGAACCCAGGACCTTGCGCTTGCAAGGCAGGCGCCGGAACCGCTGAGCTAACCCTCCGGCCCCCTGTTTGTTTTTTTAAAGGAGAGGCTGAGACAGGAGGATTGGAAATTCCCAGGCTGGGCAACTTAGTGATTTAGCAGGATCCTGTCTCAAAATACAAAATAAAAACAATAATAAACTCAAACTCCATCTGGGTAATTTAGTGACTCAGTGAGACTCTCAAACTCAGTGTAATGGCCCTGAGTCCAGTCCCCAGAAAACACACAAACATACCTCAGAAGAATTAAAATGGGGGGGGCTGGAGATTTAGCTCAGTGGTTCCAGCACCTGCCTCTCAAGCGCAAGGCCCTGAGTTTGATCCCGGTAACCACATAGAATGCTGGGCATGGTGACTCACACCCACCAGCAATCAATACCACATACCACAGTGCCTGGCGTGGTGGCTCACGCCTATCATCCCAGCACTCGGGAGGCAGAGACAGGAGGATTGTTGAGTTCCAGGCTTGCCTGGGCTACATAGTGAGCTCAGGGTCAGCCTGAACTACAAAGCAAGACCCTGTCTCCAAAAAAAAAAAAAAAGAATTAAAATGGTCCAACATAAAATATTTATATTACAATGGGTGTGATGGTGCATGCCTGCACTTGGGAGGCTGAGGTAGAAGGATTGCTCTGAGTTGGAGGTGGACCTGGCCTAAATAGTGATTCAAGGCCAGTTTAAACTACATGACAAGACTCTGTCTCAAAACCCCAAAGCAAAAACAAAACAAACAAAAAAACCTTTTATTTTAGCACAGGAGAAGGTAGCCGTGGAGGAAAAGTTTTTTAAAAAGACAGAAAACAAATAGCAAAGTGACATAGGTAAAGCCTGTCTTATCAGGATGAATGAAATTGAATATGGCAGAAGAAAGTGTTCAAAGGGAAAAGGAGGGTAGAGGCAGTAAAGGAAACGAAGCTTATGTATGTATATGGAGGTGAGGAGTTGTAGGGGGGGCAGGAGAATGGGAAAAAATTAGAATCAAGATGTGACATGTACTGGTACAAATTCTCATTGTTGAATGTAATCACAATGTATATATAAAATGTACCAATAAAATCAATTTTTAAAAAAGATTGTCATAGAAGCATAAAAATAAGAAATTGGATATGGCAGAGATTGACATGACAGGTTAACAAAAGTATGGTTCAACATCTGCTGCTTTTAACAGATGCACATTAGATTCAAAGACACAAATGGTTTGAAGATAGGATGGAAATGATATACCATGCAAATGATAACCAAAGGAGACCTGGAGTGTCTGTATTTTTTGTCTTTGTCTGAGTTTATGTAAATGGAATCTTTCACTTAGGGTAACACATTTGAGATTCATCAGTGTTGTTGCATGTATCCATAGGAAAATCCCCTTGTCTCTGATAGTATTCCTGTGTATCACTGTTTACTTACATTTTCACCCACTGAAGGACATTTGGGTCATTGTAGTCACTATGAATATTGCTGCCATGAACATATATAGATTTTGGTGAACACAGTTTTCATTCTTTAGGATAAATACTTAGAGGTGGGAGTCTGGGTCATGTGTTTGTAAGAAAATGATTTTCTGGGGGCTGGAGATTTGGCTCAGTGGTTCCAGCACCTGCCTCGCAAGCACAAGGTCCCTGGTTCAATAACCGGTAACCACATACAACAATACTGGGCGTGGTAGCCACGCCCACTAGCAATCAGTATCTCATAACACAGATGCTGGGTTTGGTGGCTCAAACCTGTAATACCAGCACTCAGGAGGCAGAAACAGGAGGATTGCTGAGTTCGAGGCTTGCCTGGGCTACATAGTGAGCTCAGGGCCAGCCTGAATTACAAAGCGAGACCCTGTCTAAAAAAAAAAGAGAGATTTTCTGAGGTGTAGGCAGGAGGCTCAGCACGAGTTCCAGGCTGCCAGGGATACGTAGTAAGTTAAGACCGGCCTGAACTACACAGTGAGACCTTGTCTCAAAACAAAAGAAAACAAAGAGGGACAGATTTTCTGAGTGTGTACTGTTTTATTTTTTTATTTGCGGTACTGAGAATTGAACTCCGACCCTTTTGGTTCCAAGGTAGGCCCAGTACCACTTGAGCTAAATCCCCTGCCCCAAACAATAAGGTTTTATTTGACCCAGTTTTTTTTCTGGTACTAGGGATGGAACTCAGGACCTTGCACTTGCAAGGCAGGTGTGGTGTCACTGAGCTACATCTTCAGCCCTGTACTATTTTGTTTTTTGTTTTTTGTTTTTTTGCTTTTTTGGAGACAGGGTCTCGCTTTGTAGTTCAGTCTGGCCCTGAGCTCACTATGGTGCCCAGGCAAGCCGCCGCGAACTCAGCAATCCTCCTGTCTCTGCCTCCCGAGTGCTGGGATTACAGGCGTGAGCCACCACGCCCAGCATTATATGTGGTAACCGGGGATCGAACTCAGGTCCTTGTGCTTGCAAGGCAGGCGCCGGAACCACTGAGCTAACCCTAGCTCTGTACTAT
>PVIC010018905.1:0-31122 GCA_004025085.1 Thryonomys swinderianus
AGAAAGAAAGAAAGAAAGGAAGGAAGATTTAAATATAAGAAACAGCTGTTGTATATGGGGTCATATACAATTCACACTTACATAGTTGTATGGAAAGACCAGACAGGGGCCCACAGTCTAACCATCATAACTTTTATGATAATTGAAATGAAGTATCTTTAACAAATATAACTGCATTCTCCTACAATAAATGTAATGTCTGTTCATTCAACTTCTATATTTTTATTCTTATTTTGAAATCTATGTTTACTTATTCAACTTCCCTGTATGCATAATGAATATACATGGGATAGAGGACAGAAGAATAAATGAGAAAATATGAATATAAATATTGATTTCATCTCAATTTCATTGTAATGTGAGTGCCAAAAAATTTCATTTTACATTGGAACACATTGCTACTTCACTACTGAATGCAATTATGAATTAGTTATTTCTATGATGAATTAGTTATTCCTGTTATTACTGTTAAATGTATTTAACTGTTTCTGAATGTTAGGCATAAACAAAGTCAATTTTTTTTTTTTTTTGAGACAAGGTCTCGCATTGTGGTTCAGGCTGAGCTCACTATGTAGCCCAGGCAAGCCTCGAACTCAGCAATCCTCCTGCCTCTGCCTCCTGAGTGCTGGGATTACAGGCGTTAGCCACCACGCCTGGCACTGTGGTCTGTGGTATTGATTGCTGGTGGGCATGAGTCTCCACATCCAGCATTGTATGTGGTTACCGGGGATTGAACTCAGGACCTTGTGCTTGTGAGGCAGGTGCCAGAACCACTGAGCTAACCCTCTGGCCCACAGAAGGTTTTGTGGTTACATAGCTCTTCAGGTCAGAAATTCCTCTGTGTCTTTATCTGTGTTCCTTTCCATTTTCCTATTGTCTCTGTGATGTTTTTTCAAGAATCAGGCTTTTCTGTTGTTCTTTTTGTGGAAACCGAAAAAGGATAAAATCTTGCCAATATGTGAGCAAGCCTGTGGCCATTCAACAGCCTGTGACTGTGGACTCTTCTCCAGGCATTAGAAACCTGTAAGGAAAAAAAATCATGAGGCAGAATTTGCTGGATTAGGAAACAATATGTAAAGGAAAGCCATCCTTCCAGGTCCCTGATGCACAATGCATGTGGGATTCCCTGCCTGATTTACTCTGGCCCAGAACCACAGTGTGATTTTTCCCCTTCCTTGTCCTGCTCACATTCAAATCAGGGCAAGATAATGTGGTTTCCTTTTCACTTTCAAGGACTTCTTTTCTTTAGTGTTTCTTTTTTTATGAAAAGGAAAAACTAATATTTGCTCAAGGTCAGACTAAATAAGTAGTGGCCACTGGGGATAAACAGGATGAACTCAGGAATACAGTCTTTCCCTATGAAACATTTTCATTTGCATTATAAAGTTACTTCTATGAATAGACTCAAAAATAAAAGGTCTATGTCATTCTTCTCTATAACATAGTTTCCTCTTATTCACAATCTCACATGCCACTGTTTCAGTCGTGATTGGAAAATACAAAATAGAAAATGAGAGAAGGAAAATTCATAGGTTTTTAAATTGCATAGTGTTCTGAGTTGCCTGATAAAAACACTCGCTGGCCTTTCCAATCTCCCTGGATCATGAATCTTAATTTTGATCCATGGATTCATGGTGCGGATTGGTCACTAAGTGGACATCTCATTTATCAGAGAGACGGCTGTGATCCGAAGTGTGCTTACACAGTAAACTATGTCACATTGCCAGTGTAGTTCACTTCACTTGGTCTATGACAGTCATTGATCAATATAGATTACAAAGGTGATATTTACAGAATTCAGTGTAATTTATAGTTTCAGACATCTCTTAGGGCCTTCAGATATATTCCCCATTTACAAGGTGGCGTGGGAAACTACTATATTCTACAACTAATTCCAAAAAATAAAATAATAAAATCTTGATACAGATGATCAAAAATTTAAAAAATAGGATCTATTTTTTTTTTTGAAATAGGGTCTCGCTTTGTAGTTCAGACTGGCCCTGAGCTCACTGTGTAGCCCAGGCAAGCCTCGAACTCAGCAATCCTCCTGTGTCTGCCTCCCCAGTGCTGGGATTGCAGGCGTGAGCCACCACGCCCAGCATTGTGGCATGGTGTGGTGCTGATTGCTCATGGGTGTGAGTCACCATGCCAAATATCATATCATTGTATGTGGTTACTGGGATTGAACCAGGGACCTTGAGCTTGCTAGGCAGGCAGAGGAACCACTGAGCTAAATCTCCAGCCCAGATCTAATTATTTTTATATTTTTGTGGCAGATGGCAAAAATATATGAAAGTCTGTTTCCTATTAAAACAGTGTTCCCCGAAGCTTTGAAGATTCAAATGAATCCAAAATATGAATTTATGGGAAACATTAAGTAATATGAATATTCACTAATGAAGCTTTGAAATAACTATAACTTTGATGCTTAGTTTCGGAATAAATTAATGGTAAATTATGTTTTATAAGAGTTTTTGAAAAGGTAACCATTGATACTGTCTATAAAAAAAGGATTTTTCTATAGTTATATAAAAATGGACCTAGAGGCTTTACTTAAAAGAACATTTTAATAAATATTTTTCTTTTTAAAATTCTTAAAAAAGAACATTCCAAAATTATGTAATTTTCTTAACCTAAAGCAATTCCCATTGTATATTATTATACTCTATTAACCTTAATCCATTAGAGAGATCAAGTTAGCAAATTTATTAGCAATGCAAACTCTCATGAAACAACTGGAAAAGAGCAGCTTTCGAATAAAAATATACATGATCTGTAGTTTTGATGTTATTGGTTTGTGAAAAATAATGTCTTTACTAACAGGCAGGTTCAGGCAGAAAATTAATTCTGTCGTAAAGAGTAAGTACACAATGAAATTCCATTATTTGGTAACTAAAATCTAAATCTCCCCCTTCTAAACTAATGATCTGTTTATATTTCTAAAGTAAACTTGTTACCTTTCTAATCTAAAGATCATTTCTTATTGGGGGTTTCCATCCTCAGAAATAACTGTGTGTAAATAAACACCTTCATGCTCATTAATGAGATTTGGAATTTATAAGCTATAATTTTACTAGGAAAAACTCTGGGAATCTGAATTACCTTTATCAAAATACATTAGGCAAGATTATTACTCAAAATAGATGAAGCCAGGTGTGGTGGCTCACACCTGTAATCTGAGCACTCAAGGCAGAAGCAGGAGGATTGCCGTAAGTTTGAGTCCACCCTGGCCTATGTAGGGAGTTCAGGGCCAGCCTCACTACAAAGCAAGATCCTGTCTCAAACAAACAGTCAAAAACCAACAAAACAAAAGTAGAGATCCAAACACATTGCATAGGTAACTCACCTTGCCTATGCATTATTTTCTATGTTATGTGAATACTGAAAATAGTGGGTGATATAACAATTTTTCCAGATTGTGCTTTTCCACTGAGTGCATTACATGTTTACTTTTCCCCTTTATTCACAAAGAAGAGACTTCGTAGAGGCAGTAGTCACAATGGGGCTGTCACTGTTGAATTTTAAGGTTGGTAATTTTGTAAGACGGATACCACTCTCTGTACCTGTGTACACACGTGCATTTGCATGCACACTTTATCATTTAATTCAAAGGATTTATTGGACCTGTTCACCTGTGTTGACAGTGTTTAAATAT
This sequence comes from Thryonomys swinderianus, assembly GCA_004025085.1. Classification (NCBI taxonomy): domain Eukaryota; kingdom Metazoa; phylum Chordata; class Mammalia; order Rodentia; family Thryonomyidae; genus Thryonomys; species Thryonomys swinderianus. Next base: position 3,656 of record PVIC010018905.1, read on the forward strand.
CTGCACAGATGGATCATCAGGCTGACGGCAGATGGTTTATTTGAATTGCATGTTTGTATCATTAGTGTGGTGTATAAACTTTAGGTCCTTGTTTCTTCTATAAGATATATGAATATTTATAGTGATAAATTTAATTCTTTCCACAAACTATCAGATTCTGGCTATCATTTTAATATTACTGCACTCAAAAATCAATAAGCAATCATGGTTTACATATTCTATATTTGTAATTATGCAAATGGGAATACAGTATTAACTTATTTACATATTAAGATGTCAAATTTGGGTGGTAGTTAGAACTGCTTGAGAAAAAGGATTTACTTTTAAATTTAGGTTGCAAAGGTGGAGTTGGTACTGAAATTATTCTACTTCTGAATAATTTTGTTAAGAATTACCAACATAATTAAATTTTCCTATCTCTCTAGTAATACTTTGAGTTTATTTGAAATTTATAATTCTCAAAGACCACATTTAATTTTCTTTTCAAACATTTTTTTTGGAAGAGCAATTTTTAAAAATGCATTTCTATATTTGCATAAATGGTGCTAGCGTAGTTTATTGTCAGGTTGTTCAAGTGATTTGATGTCATTTTAAAATTCATATAATTTTCTCAGATTGTACTTTGAATAGTTCTATGCAATAAAGGAATGTTAATATGTCATTGTAAATATTTATTAGTCATTACCATAAAGCATTTTATCATGCGGAAACTAAAATGCTTTAAATATTAGAAAAAGCGAATGCATTACACATTACACAATATAAAGTTATTAGAAGAGAAAAGAGAAGGAAACATATTTACAAAAGAGAAGATAGAAGGAAAAATGTATGTATGGAAAGGATTTAAATCCATTTTTTGTAAGGTTCTGTTATGCAAGCTAACAGTTATATCAGTGGCTAATATCTTAATTTATGGATATGTTTGCTACTGGTAGATATCAGTTTTATAGCACTGATTATTTCTTAAGATTCAGTGTGGCTCAAACGAAGGTCGACACCAAATAAAGATGTTCTCACGTCTCTCTGATAAACAAGAAAACATTTTGAGCCAGTGCCCCTAACAGTTCTGTGTACAACTTTGGGACACACACAGACTGGCTTTTAATTTATTCTTAGCTCTTTGCTATAATTAACCAAAAATATCTTGCTTTTTCTGTCATCTTACTTTAAGATCAAATTTTTAAGTGAGAACCCATGATAAGATGATTAAAAGTCTACATTGTCACTCCCGATTTTGACAAGTAATGACCATGCCGCAGTATCATGCCTATGGTTTATGCTGACATGCATGTGACCTCTAAGGGCAGACAGCAACATAAACAGTCTATATTGAGACTAAGAACAGGTTTCTGACATGATACCAGACCCTGCCTGGTACTTTTGTAAGGCTGATTTTTAAAACTTTCTATTGGAAAAGACTTCAAATCAACTCAGCGAAAACAGGAAGATAATACTCAAACAAAATAAGAATTGTATTCCCCTATGAGATCCAAAGTATGGTGTAAGCACTCCAGTAATTCCGCAACAACCGAGAAAGCACGGAGCTGACTAATATCAACTGCGTGGCACCTCAGGAACTCAAGTTATGCCTGCGTCAGCTCTTAATTAGTGCAGCTTCACACTGGGAAGGAGATTTAGAAGCAATAGGACTTCATTAGTGGACATTCATAGTACAATATTTTGCCAATTTGCCAAATGTCTGTTTATGAGCCATCCACAGGGTCCCACTAAAAAAGAAAGCAATTTCTTAGTTCCTTTAGTGTTCTGTGAAGTAAAACTTGAGCACAAGGATGAGGTTATAGAAGGAAGAGAAGGGCAGCATGCGCGTGCACACCCACACACACACACGCACACGGACATGCACACTCCTACATATTGATGAGTATGTGCCTGTTAGTAAGCCTGACAGTGTAATGCATATAGATTCAATGTCAAGACCTTTGAGACTCTTTTCCTGGAACTAGCAATTTGGAGAATTCCAACCACCTTGATTAGAAAGGTATGTATTTTAATACGCCCATATCCTTGATTTGAAATGATTTTATATCCTTTTCCAAGAGATGTCTTAAAGCCTGTGACTTGAAACATAAAATGGCTGAGAGCAACTCTTCTAGCAGTTATATAATGTCCAACAGCTGAAATAACTTGTTATTTAAAGGAGTGTTCATCTATTTTTAAACTGTCATTAGGAACCCTGCTAATGGTGGATGAGGAGGGTGTGCCTGCAGTAGGACCTACCGATGTATTTGTCAGAGGAACTGACTATTGCATAAATAGATGGTGCTAATTGTAGACGAACTAAGCTATCCTTCCTCCATCAGTGTTGGTGTGGAAATGTGCTGTAGTAACACCAAATGTGAAAATGCACTGGGACTTAGAAACCCTTAATGACCCACCGTGGTAAATATTCTCCTGTTTGTTCAATGTGCCTACTTCAGAATATATCTTCTCCTTTCTATGCTGTGACTCTTAAGAGGAGATTTATTGTAGCTCATATAATTAGTAGCATCTGTAAGGATTTCCTCATACTATGTGTAGCTATACAGAAATGGAGGCCTTTACTAAAAAGAAAATTAGTACAATAAAAGATTATGCATATTAAACTAAATTATCTACTGTTATAAAGATTGAGTTTTAGAATCTCGTGGTATGTTATTAGCTGTTAGATAATTTCTGAGTTCACTGAAACAGAGGAAAAAGGTGCCTACCTCATGTATATGTTATTAAATAAAATCTGAGTCTTTAAAAAAATGAGAAAGAAAGGGCAAAAGTTAGGGAGGGAGTGAAAGGAAGAAGGAGAATGAGGGAGGGAGAGAGAGACAGAAAGAGGAGAGACCTCTAAAGATAGATTTAAATAATACCAAATGTCTGTAAAATCGACCCAAATGGTACTTCAATATGTAAGAAAACACTATGAATAAAAACAGTTAATAATTTGACAAAGCATTTCCTAATATGTCAGAAATCACTTCTTTTTGTTTATTTTCTTTTTCATTCTAAACCTTCTCGCTTTTTAGGTGTTATTTTTAGAAATTAGCAGACCGTATGAATTGGGCTCTGAAGTTCTATTTTCTCGGTTTGCAAATTAGAATCGCTGAACTTTTCTAAAAACACACAAATGTCTAAAACTCAGTAGTGAACAAAATAACAGGTATTAAAGATCGTCAGATAAATAGATTATATTCTATACTCAGGAGCTGTTTTAAAACTCATGTGAAAAAAATTGTAAGGTCCTTGGTCATTCCATTAGTAACCAATGTTTGTGGATGGTATGTGTATCTGTACGTTTTTCCTCCAAGAGCGTGCAGTACAAACCAGCCAGGGTATCTTATCCCCAGCAGGTAAAGCGATTCAGCTGACTTTGACCTGTCCTCCAACCTCAATTTTATTTTCAGGCTCTTGCCATCAGAACACTTAGTGAAGACATCTTCCTTAGAAAGCAGTGTAACAGAAACTTGCGTTACTCATGTATGTTCTTGAGAAATCTCTTCTCCTTTCTATTTAGCTTTCCAAAGACTGCATTAATAAAATATTCTGTTTATTAACGTTATGGAGGCTTTATACAGTGATATAAACTCATTGTTAACCAGTAGAGATAAAAGAGAAAAAGAAAAAAAAAAACTAAGGTGTGCCATGTAAGAATAGTCAGAGTAGAGGAAATTTTATAAATTTGTTAAATTGCTTTTAATGAGAACTGAGTGAGAAAAGACTTGTGTACTGAGTGATCTGAGTTTCATTAGGAAAGAAAAAAAAATTCAGCTGGGTGTTGTGGAATTCCTGATGTTAGTTTTAAATGTAATTTGATAGGAAAAGGAAAGGGAATCTTTGAGAGTGGTTTATATCAAATGCTAAGTGAAAATGAAGACTAGGAAAATTTTCTGAAAAATAAAACAAGGGAACTTCCCATATGACAGATATTTTTGAGTTGTAATGTAGGGTTCTTTATTAAATATTTTAGAATTACTTTTATCTAGAAAGGAAAGTAATCTTGATGGTACTGTATCTGGTTGTTAACAATATGGGAATTGGATTGAAAATGCCAGAATTTCTACATGTTTTATGTCTATATGAATCACTTTTTAAAAAATAATTTCATCTTTTTTGGTACATTGTATATACATATGATCACACTCAATATTAAGAATTTGTATCACTATATTACACAATTTAATTCTCATTTTTCCTGTTTCCCTACCCATCCCACAACCCCCACCCCTAAATGCATACTTTTTGTTTCCCTACTTATATTACCATCACAGTTTTCTTTACCCCTCATTACTCACCCTCCACCACGTTTCCCTTTGAATATTTTCTATTTCACAATAACCATCACACATTCTAGAACTCATTAACATCTTCAGTCTCTCATACCAGAGAACACATATGATATGTATACATCTGTGACCTATTTATTTCATTTATGAGTATGTCCTGAAAGTATGTCCATTTGAGTATAAATGACTCAAACTTATCATTCTTTAAGGCAGAGTAATACTCCATTTTATAGAAAAGTCACATCTTTATCCAGTCTCCGGATGATGGGGATTTGGGTTGTTTCCAAGACTGAGCTATCACAAATGGAGCTTCTATGAACATGGTAAATTCTTATACTAAAAACAGAAATGATTATTTGGTTCAGTTTTAGAGGCTGGGTGCCAGTCAGGAACATCACAGCAGAAGAGTATGGTGGAGCAAAGCAGCTCACTTCTTGCCAGCCAGAAAGCCAACAATAGGGAAACAGTCCCCGAGAAGAAATGCACCCTGGGAAGCGACTCCAGGGACCCAGCGCAAACGCCACCCCCGCCACTTCACAGGAAGCTGAGTTACTGGATTAATGCGCTGATGTTCTAGCAGCATCTGTCTTGCCTTCTCAGGGACGCCTTCCCAGACTTTCCTCTGACACCTGGGTGGGAGCCTCCGTGGCCTCACATCACGTGGACAAGCTTGGACCGTGACTGTAGCACCCCTGAGCATGCAAACGGCTGAACACAGTGAAATGACTTCTAGGGAACCCTGGGAGATCTTTTGGAGCAGACGTACTAAGCACTCTCATTGTAAAGAAAACGTTCGTGCTTCAGTGCCCTTCAACCTGCGCTGGTTAGGATCATGCTGATTCCTACATGCCCTCAAAAGCCCTTTCTTATTGCCCTGGTTCAGAGTATTTGGTTCCTTTTCTAACGCTAGTAATCTGTTCTGTATCCATACACACTTCGGCCCAACTTTTAGTATGGAAACAGAGTTGCGAGATTATTTAACCGTTTCTAATATTTTGCTTTGGTTTTAGCTCATTTTTTTCTATATGTATCTAGCTAATGGAACCTGAGAGTAGCCATGGCACTGCCTGAACATAGTGTGGCATTGAAATTTTCTCCCCCAGATCAATTATTCCATAGACTTTAAACATAATCTCTTACAAGTTTTTAGAACATGGGGTAGATGTTGACTTTTCATTACCCAAGTGCTACATGGATATATAGTCTCTAGTCCAGTTTCCAATAGTCTTGTTCCCAAGGGACACCTCAGGAGTTTGGGCTTTACTGTTTACATCCTTATCAGCATTTTGGCTTTCGGAGCTCTGACATGAATGACCATGAAAATGAGGTACACTCGGGATGGATCTTATCCTTTTAGTTCGCTGGTTTACAGGCCAACCATTGCTAGAAATATTTCACGAATTTGTCCAGGGCCACGGTTACTAATCTGCTGGATGTTTCCTAATACAATTAAATTAGTAATGATTACCTGAATGGTCACCATAGCCCAGGTGAGTGCTAGTAACTTGGTGCAACTGTTAACTGTTTACCTGCTCCCTTTCACCATCTAAAGTTTTATGTATAAAATTTGTTGTTTTAGGATCAAATAAACCAATTATTATAATGTATTCAGAATATGACATACTATGTAGTGAATTTTGTCTCCTACATCTAAATAGGCAAATGTCCTAACCCACAGTACCTTAGTGTTGAATAGCATTTCCAAATGGGTCTTTGATGAAGTCATTAGATTTGGCTTTAATCCAATACCATTGATGTTTTATAACAAATAAAATTTAGACACTGACAAGAACATAGAACAAAACCATATGCCTCATCTATAACCAGCTGTGATGATACATTGATAATACAGTTAATGTGGATGCAGACTCCTCTAAATTAAACTACTCAGCAGTGACTCTTTTAGCTTGCTGAGTGCTATTGTATGACCAGCAGGTAAAGGAGCAGCTGACTTAGCATGTGGGTATAAAAGCAATTTCCACAGATAACAATAATTAGCACAGTTTCCGGGATCCCTCAGATAATACATATCCAGACATTTCAGAACTTCTATGTCCATAATGTCCCTTTGACTTAAGAGTCCTGGGAACACAAAAGGAGTACTTTAGGGGTATGGTGGTAAAAAGCCCTGGTTCTTCTTGGGTACTACATACCTTGTGAAGCTATAGGAGAAAGTTGATCTTTTACAAGTCACAGAGGGAAGCTTTGGAAGACACTAACCCTGATAACACCCCAAACTTGGGTTTGTTGTCTCAAAGAATTATGGAAAAACTTATCTTGCTTATGCCACTCTGGCTGCTGCACTTGGCTCTGATAGCTTCAGTAGACTAAGGCCGCACCTGATCCCATGAGTTAAAGGGGTGTTACTTGCTGAGGAAAAGGTGGCTGGAGTTAGGGAAACTGGGTTCTTCGTGACAGAAAAAACTGTACAATATAATTCAACTTCTTTCAAAATTGTGCTAAAATATTCTACTTCTAATAGGCTATCTATAATTGCAAGTTTTCAAAGAATTTCTGAGAATAATTTCATCCAAATTAAATATAGCTCTCCCTTTTATTGAAAGTCAATCCAAGGTTCAGAGAAACTCACTACGATCAAAGTCATTCAATCATTTATTTTTCGTGTATATTGCTTTTGAAATGCTTTCATACGGTTACTTTTCTTAATTTAATGAAGCATACAGCCAGTACAGATTATCAAAACTATGACAGCCACTATTTAAAAGAAATTTACATTTCTTATAGTGATGACAATCAAATTACGTTGGCTGGCATTGTATTGACTCTGACATTCATGAGACCTTTAAATTAAAAGGGCAAGCAGTATTTTATTTGAACATCAGCAAATCATGACATGTATTTTCAGCTTTCTGCCAAGCGGTATATCCGAGTAGGAGAATGTGGTTTGAAACACATTTACCAGTGGAGCTTATTGTCCCAGGCTATACTGTAGGCAGCTTTTTTTTTTTTAAGAGTGTGAAAAGTTTATTGTGGGATACCTTTTGCCTAAGAGATACAGAAGGAGGACCCGGAAGTGGGTTCCCACACACCTCACTTCACAAGGGTTTTTAGGGGACACGGCTGTGAGTTGAGGGATAAAACTATAGTCAATTAGTAGGATTGCAAGTTCAGTTGCTTAGGTAGTATTGATCCGATGAGAAATCACAAGGTGGACCAAACCATGATCGACCAATAAGATTACAGTAAGCATAGTGACTTAAGCATAGGAACTTAGGAAACACTAAGTGCACACCCAGTGGGAAGCCCAATTATAATTTCCCAGTGACGAGCTGTGTATAAGCATGATTTGGTAGATCCCTATACGAAGTCTTGCACATTTCCCATTGGTTCCATTTGTATGACTGCCTGGAGTTCTTGGAGGCTTATAGTTGGAGATTATCTGTAAGTCTGATATGTTGTCATAAGTACCTCCAGTTTTAGCTGTAAGAGGATAAAGACAATTTGAAGTGCAAATTTAGTTAAGAAATTTAAAAATTTTAACAAAGGGCAATAACAAATGACAGAATTTATAAATGACAGAATTTAGGAAACAAAACCTAGAATCTATGAAGCAAATGGCCAGAGACAATGAAACAAGTTACAATTCGTGAAGCAAAAAGATCAAAGGCAGGACCTCTGAAAGCATATTCTTACCTCTACCCAGTAATTCTAGGAACCACTATCAGCGGAGGAAAAGTTTATGAAGAGATAGGGTCTGTCTCAGCAACAGAATGGCCACCCAAAAGTGTGTTGCTTCTACTGTGGACATTGTACATGAGGCCTAATGCAGAGTAGATATCCCGTCCTGTGAGCTTCTTCAGGTCTCAGTCTGCTTTCAGCCCTCTGGTCACCTATGTTTATCAGAATGTTTAAACACATGAGAAACTCTCACGTATGTCTTAGTGACTTTTCTCCTTGTTATCACTAGGTCTGCAGTGACTTCACACATTCTTGCTCTTCTACCACTGAAAAAGTCCACACACATGAGTTCTCAAGAATCCTCACATCTCTCCAACAGCACAAAATAAAATGTGATCGTTTGTGTTTTTGTGATGTGGTATACAAATGTTTATATAAATATTAGGAGATTATTTATGAAACTTTTGGAATATCCTGATATTACTAGGCCCTCTGCTAGGCATTCGGTATACTTCTGAGAAAACATCAAACTCCGAGCTTTACTTTCGTGTCTGCTCTCATCACGTGAGTTCCTTTGGACCAGACAGTATGCGCCGCCTTCAATCATCACATATCCTGTGCTTAATCTTATTTGGATAACCCAAATTTATTTACTGTGGCCATATTACTGTGAACTTGATAATGCCATATCACAGCCAAGTTATGACTCATCAGATGCTCAATAAAATAGAACACCTATTTCCATAGCGAGTTGAATAAGGGAGTGATGCTATTTGCTTTTCATTTAATATTTTGGTTTCTAAAACTTTTAAAAAATCATTGTATGTGCTCATTACATAAAAGTTTTGCTTAAGAGCTAGTAATGAGAAAACACTGTGCCTTGAATGGAACTGTTTGTTCTTATTAACTAGATTAACAAAGAGTTTTGGTCACATGGTGCACAATTTAGAGTAGTTTATGATGGAGGAGATGTGCTTAGACAAGGTAGTGATATAGACAAAACACATTAGAATTGTCTTCTTCCCAGTTTAGTTATTAATGAAAGCGGTTTGTATGTAAATATTCTTTCAATGTTTTATCTATGTACAAGTTATGGATAAGTAAGACTGTGAGCTGGAGATGTAGCTCAGAGGTAAGGTATTTGCCTGCTGTGTGCAAGGGAGCATATAGGATAAAAGTTTAGGAAATGTGGCAATAATCCTGTGTTCCTGGAGTTGCCGTATCCTATTCTATCACTTTAAAGGTATAAAAAATGAAATGGTATACAATTTTCAGAATCCATGCATTCATACTATGGCATGTCATTGAAATTTATTCAGACTTAAATTCACTTAAAATTAATTTCAAATGATCTAATTTCTTATTGCTGTAATTTGCTTACCATTTAATAGTTTAATTCTTCTTTATTGTTGTAGATATCCTGTCTTTTGTTTTTATTATTTTCTCCCTTAGCTCCAATCTTAGGAATTGAGTCTGTTTCTATACTACTTTTTTTGTTTTGGCTGGCGACCAGAGTTCCAGTACATTTCAACATTTGCTATTTTATTCTGTAAATTTATGTCAGGACCCTTCAGTAGTCTCCTTTGACTTTTCAGTCTGTAACAATGATTCCATGATTGCTGCTTCTCTTATTATGTCAAAAGTCTTTTCAAAGTACTTAAATGCTACACACAATGGTTTAGAAAACTAGTTCAGTTTCTCCAATAACTGATTTATGGATTGAAGATAGCAGAGGATAAAACAGCTATTCAAAAGGAGTTTATTCTTCACTTTGATTCACTATCCAGGAAAATGTCTAGTCAAACAAGAAGAAAAATAGGACATTCATGTGTATATGATTAACACCATGCTTCAAAACCTTCAAATTACTTTTAATTCATTCCACTTTGTAGGGAAGCCGTTACAACTCTTAAAATCAACCCAGAGGTCTGTGATTTCTTTGGAAAACATTTCAGAGGTGTGATTATGACTTACATTACCTATCCCTCAAGTTACCACATCCACATTTGTATGGATTCATTTAAAAGATTTTTGTAAATAAGTGCTAACTATAGGTGAAGTAATTAATATTGCCTATTTAGAGAAAACTATCACAAAACAAGAAAAACCTTTCTAGAAAATAGGCAGCAAGATTATTATTCATTAGTTAATACTAATGGTTTCTTTTCTTCAATTTTAAAGGTATGTGAGATTTATTTTAATTAGTTACGGTGAGACATGCAGATACTGAAATAATTCTCATGAAAGTTTGTACTGGCACTTACAGGTTCCTAGGAGCAGAGGTCACAGTGTGCTGCACAGGGTCACCTAGGGCCGCACCGGTGATGTCTGAAGGCAGGGAGAGTGCAGAGACACCAGGGCAAAGCCTTTAGGGTGCCCTCATTGTAGTGCCCAGGCCAGCTTAAGAGCAAGTAGACTGAATTTTGTGGGCTGTCTGGGCTTCAGGGGTAGGGGCTGTGGAGAGTGACTTGCCATCCGAGAACCCTGGTTAAAGGAAACTTTGGGAGGAACAGACTCTGAATGGGTTGGTTTACATGTCAAAGGATCTTCAAGCCTGAGTGATTTGCTGTCCTTGGGAACCCGGGATCCCTGCCAGGGGTAGTTCCTCCAGCATGTGCACAGCCCTGTATACCAAACCATCATGAATGCATGATAAGCATTTCTTGAACTGTAACCCGTGTACAGCCAATGAAAACCTCACCTGCAGATATTATTTCAAAAACATGTAGAACATACTATCCAAACATCATGGTTAGACCATTACTTAATTACATTACTAGCAGTAAAAATAATCTAGTGCTTAGTTTCTTATTCCTAAACTGTATGTTAATACAATCAATTATAGTTTGGAACTAGTTATACTTAGTAATGTACTTTTATGCAAAGAGTTTTAATTTTCTTGCCCATCACTTGGGCATGGACATTTCCTTATTTTGGAGAGAAAAACACATATTCAGAATAACACTGCGAATAGCAAGGGGAGCCTAATACTCCCGCGCAGAGTCTGCCCCTGGCTCTGCTGACCCCTGCATGCGGGTAATGGGGTGGCACGCCAGTCTCCGAGGGGTACCGCTCTTGTTGGACAGTTCAGCATATTTTGAGCCACTTTTATGTTTTCCTCACTACGCATCGTTTCCAGACAGGATCAGTCATTGGTTTGATTTTTGTTATGTTTTTAACCACTGTGCTCTGAGAATGAAGAAAGCAATTAAATCGGAGCAGTGGTGGAAAGTGGAGGCACCGTGTGTATACCTCGATCGTACTCGTCTTTAGGAAAGCTGTCTTCTTTGATTGACGAGAGGTGTGAGCAGAAGGGGCGTGAGGCTGTGAGCAATGTTTGCAGGGAGTGCGGGGACCATGCGGAGAGGTCTCAGAGTCTGGCATCCGTGAGGTCACGTGATCAAGGCTGCCCTCTGAGGTTCTGTTGCTTCTGTAGGAAAGATTCGGCGAGACCGATTTTAAACAGGCCTATGCATGCAACCCATTTTGCAAGTTGTTTCGTTCTTTGTGTGAAGTGTCACGTTGTACAAACAGTCAAAAGGTCTGGCCATATGTATGACTGATGATGAGTCAAGAAGTTTCGATTTATCGAGGTGAAAGAGTGAAGAAGCTATTGGCAAAGCTTACATGGTAGATCAAACGGTATTTGGATCAGCTAGACATTTTAGAGGAAGAAACAGTTATAAGGATTTTGTTAGAAATGGAATTTAATAACACATTGATCAAGAATAAAAAGGAAATGTAAATATATAATTTATAAAATATGTCAGGCTGTCCTCTCTACACCAAAATGGGATAATGGGAACTATTGAGAGAGGATTCATCAAAACCCAGCACAGAGTGCCAAAGAAGTTACCCTGTCGAACAATACAAACACGAAGTTGCATTTCTACCAGAGCTGTTGAAGGGAAAGAGCCCCTGTATCCATTTTGTTCACTGGGAGATACAAATGCCGCTCATTTTCACATTGATCGGGTTTGGTTTAACGAACACTCACTGGCACAGCTGCAGTCAAGGCAGGTAAAAGTCCTCAATGAGGGAGACGGAGAGAGGAAGACTCCCTCGTACATCACAGCTGAGCGAAGATCTCAGCGACACTCTCCGGTTCCTCGTATCCATGCTTTTCTCTTCTGAAGAAGGATATGAGTCACCCAATCACATATCTCATATTGTTCTATGGCAAGATTTCTTTCTTTTTTTTTTTTTTTCTCATAGCCCTACTCTTCATCAGTCCTGTAGGCATGAAGTCCAAATCAAAGTTTCTCTTTGGCTGGTCTTGGTGAAGCGTCGAATGTGACTCTTCGTGATTACAAGTGACCATGGTCTTTCTGTGTCCTCGGCCCTTGTTTCTGTGCGATCGCATCCCGGGTTGCCTTCTTCATGGAATAGTCAGCCATTTCAGCTACGGGCATTAGCCTTGTGACCTGATCTTACCTTCACTACTTCTTTAAGTGCCCTATATCCACTTAGTCATGTTGCGTGCGACAGCTTTAACCCGGACCTTTTGAAGGGGCCATAGTTTAGTCCACAATAGTGTCATATGAATTAAGAATAAAAATTGAAAAATGAACTCATCTGAGCTATGAGATCCTGGAGGGGCCTCCTGGGCAGAGAGTAAGCACAGCTGTTACTTAGTCTGAACACCGCGTGCACTGAAACACTGGAATTAAAATAGTACTGTGCTCAAGGAACTAAAGTTCTCGCATTGCTTTATATTATAGACTTGACAGAATGGACTTCTAATGGGAGATGAATGAGTCAGATAATAACATGACCTATAAATACAAGGTGCCTTCCCTGAAATTATAATTTGGTGACAAAATCATAGAGTACAATTTTAAAATTTTGAAGCTAAATTAGCTTGCTCAGGGGACTGACTTTGCATAAAATGAATATGCTAAGCAGATTTACATGGTATTGTTTAATAACCAAACATTTCCTTGGAAATTAGGCCTACAGTTTTTATGGCTCAAGTCTGAAGCATGTCCTGCTGCTTGAGAGTTGGGGAAGGGTTCTCTGTTTTCTACGATAATTCAGTGTTTTTCCTGTCCACTGTGTTGATATTTTAGAACTTGTCTCTTATGAGAAAATGTTTGAAATATCTCATGGGATATAATAGTCCCAATTTTTTCTAATTACATTTTACTCAGTTAATTATGCTTTTAATGTTTTGCACTCTTAAAAAATACTTTCATCAGAGTTTTTGAAAATTTATATTGTTATAATTATTCATTTTGTCTTGATGTATTACATATCTACTAAAATGTTCCTTTATTTTCTACTAATAATTAGCATCTAATAACATTTTATTTGATAAATTCTTTAAAATCATTTATTTGTTGGTTATCACTGGGCTATTTCTTTCAATTTTTAATTCATTAATTTTGCATTTTGGTTTTCATTATACATGTTCTACTACTTTAGATCTATTCTGCTATTTTTCTTTCTTTTTGTTATGAATGCTTAATATTCTTTTTTTATTTTGTGCAAGAAATACACTGAAGATACAAATTTTCTATTCACATATTGCATAAAATATGAACATTGTAGGAACAAACAGGTTCAGTAAAATGCACATAGTTCACATAATTCATTCAGTGTGCTTTGACAACCTGATATATCTGTGTGTATAAGATACAGAAAACATTTGTCACTGAGCCAATGTCCAATATGTCTCTGCAGGCACTTGCACCCTCTACAGAAGTGACAATGCTCTGATTTTTATAATAGATTAGCCTTGCCTATTTGTGTACATCAGTTATACACATGGAAACATCAAGTAGTTACTTTTTGTGTCTGGCTAGTTTAAATACATAAAACCATGTAGTTTTGTTTTTATTCATTCTGATTTCTTCATATTATTTCATTCTATACATGAACCACAGATTCTCGATTCACTTGTTAGTAGAAACATGAGGTTTTCCAGTTGTGGAGTATTGTAGACAAAGCTCAAAAGGATATTCATAGTCATAAGCCCTTTGTAACTCTATGCTTTCATCTTTGTGGCAAACACCCAGGAGTGAAATTGCTGTAATGTATAAGGCACATATGCTTTAAGTTTTTTAATAGTGTCAAATAATTTACCAAATTACTTGTTCGTGCTTTTATCCCCTCAATAGCCATTGATAATAGCTTCACATTTCTACATGTCAGGTTGTGGATACTTTCTTAATCTTTGGCTTTTCTAATAAGTCTTCCAATGTAATGTACTGGTAACTTTTAATTTCTTAAACACTATAAGGGTAAACTATGAAACATTTTTGCAGGTACTTACATTTGTATATTTTGTTTGGTGAAATGTCTGCTGAGATCTTTTTTATTGCACTCTTGCAGTACTTGTTTTTTTTTTTCTCTATTACTTACTTGTATGAATTCTTTATGTATGTCTTTTAAAGTAATTAACCAGATATGAGTTTACAAATGTATTATCCCATACCATAGCTTTATATTTATCTCAATGGTATCTTGCAATGAACAACACATTCTAATTTTAATGAAATCTATTACATTTTACTTTTCATTTAGTGAATTCCCTAGATTTTGAAGTTTAATGTTTACTTTGTTATACATGACTACTGTAAAAACACCATGTGGCAGGGTATATTTTTCATTTTATTGAAAATTTCTTCCATAATCATCCTTTTTATATCTAAATTAGTTCCTCTTCTAGAAAAAATCATATGATCACAGGTGTTATGTTAAATCAAATTTCCTAGTTGCATTACTTTAAAAACCTATGCATTAATAAAGATTTCACATACTTAAATTCTCACTTCATGACAGATGTATATTAAATTATTTCTTATTTGTCCAGCTTTATTGTATGAGTTTGTGGTGAGAAGGAAGCAAGAAATTAATTTCTATTTTCCTGATCAACAAATGGTCCAATGTTGCAGCATAGTAGTATTTTCAGTCTGAAATTTATTCTCTTTAATCTCTATATCTAGAATATTTTAAGTAAATTTTATAGAAACATGTTCTTTACTAATTTTAATTTTAACATTCTTGTGTCACTTATAATATGTATCTACCATATGTCTGAAATTTTAAATATTATTTGATAATTTTTGACCTCAGCTAATTTTTTTTAAACTGTATCTCTCTTTAGCTTGTTTTGAAGCTATAGGTCATATTTTAAAGTTTTCAACATTTACCTAAACTTTTTTTTCAAATTTCTGAACTACAATTTAGTCTAGTAAAGTCTTTTTGACTATTTCTATTTCCTTTTGTATGTTAGGTAAGATCTTAGAATGTCTCCCCATTAGTTTATTCTTATGTAATCTAAAGCAGTTTTAATGTTCATTTTACCAATTTATATGCCCTCCTTCATGTTTTTGGCTTCTATTTCCCTTAGATTCATCGTTCATTTTTGTTAAAATGTACCATTTTTATATCTTTATCACTAATTTTAGAGTCTGTAGGTAGAAAAAGTACCTAGTTTTATTTTATCTTCACTTATAGAATACAAATATTGAGTTAAAAGACAAAAGTTCATTTCAGAATAATGGCAAACTCTCAGACATTCATGAATAAAATGGGATTTCTGGAGCAAAATATGGAGTTTAGTTTTCACTTATGCTTTATTTCTTACAAAATTTTTTAGGTAAATTTAATAATGTGGTAGCCTTTCTTAAGAATTTTTATAGACAATATATGAATATAATATTTGAATTTTTATCTTTGAAAGATGATGACATTATAGAAAACTACGAAACATCATAGCATATATAGACAAATGTATATTTATGTTTCCACCTCGTCCTCCCTTTAGTACTGTTTCCAATTGCTTCTTCCTAAGTAGCGGGGCTGGGAAGAATGGAAACACTGGGAAGCTTTATCCTTCATGCATGTAGTCTTTAAAGATATGACACATTTTTCTCCAATTTCCATTTTATATCATAATTTAGTTGATACAATGTTTGTTTGAGATTTCATTCAGTTTAAACATGTCTTTAACACCAAGAGCATGAAAAAAATACTCACTACAGTAGGCTGTTCCCATTTTACAAGTTAGTCCATTAATGCAGTCAAACTTATCCCTATCATATTATGTTTCAAAGACCTGTATGTTGCTATAAAGGTGATGATATTAGAAGTGACAGAGGAAGGAGCTGCTGTATTCTATTTAGTAGAATCATTTGGAGAGTTTTTTCCATGAATAACTTCTTTTCAGTTAGAAAATGATACATATGGATATATAATATTACCACATGTCTGCAAACAGCATACAAATAACAATAAATGTTTAATTATTATAAGATATGTATACATGCATACTTATAAAAAATTATGCATTTGAGACATTTCCTGCCATAGTCACTTTGCATTTTTAAATGAAATAAATATGTGGGCTTAAGCTTCTAGTTTTGTGTCTTCATGGGCACTGCAAACAACTAAGAAAAACACACAAATCAGATGATCGTATTTTTAATTGAGTTTCCAGAAATTAAATTAGCTTTATGCCTTCCTAAGCTTTGTTACAATAGGTGTTAAGAAAGCATTTTTGTTGAGTCAGGAGCCTAATTAATAGTTTTTATAGCTGCATTCAAATCCTTTGAAAATGCACTCAATTAAAAAGAAGATCACTGAGTGATTTTTCAAGCCTAGGTGCTGAGTTGTATGCTTGATTAGTGGATCACAGTGCCACATGAACACTCAACACAGCCACATGCCACTGGCCTTCCGCTCTTGTCAAGGCTTCCTTGTGTGGCCCTGAGGGACCCAGGTAGCTGAAGACTTTTCCCACTGTCCGGTGGAAGCTGTTTCAGAACAGGAACAAAGAAAAGTGAGAGATGGTCTTCGGATTCATGTCTCTATTTCTTCTTTTTGTTGTATAGCTTGACTGAAAAGACTCTCTAACATTTTTTATTTTATTTTGCCATCCTAGATTTAAATTGTTTTAACACAATCATAATGTGAACATATATGTATTTGAAATGTATTATGTCTCTTTCTAGTGATTAATTCTTACCTTTGAACTAACATTCATATATTATGAACCCAGAAAGGAAAATATAACTGAAGGATAAGAAAAATCATGCAGTTTGAAATGTAGAATCTGAGTGAATAATTTAAATTCTATACAAAATTTGTATTTGTGTTTGAATTAGTTAGAAATTATAGTTTATTCTGTGTTTAGATTTGTGGAAATGCAAATGCAATGGAAATGCATTCTTTGTGATTTTTTAAAAAAATCTATTTTAATCTCACCAGCAGCAATTCTGGATAATATTTTATTTCTTTCTGGGCATAATTTATTTTCTAAGAAGTCCTAGGAAAAAGCTCTCAGCTAGAATGCATTAAAAATCTTTAAAAAATAATTTAATCTTAAAAATGTAACTTTCAAATAAAAATAATTAACATAGGCTTGTGTACATGTGAATGTGTCCATTCACATGTTTAATTTGAGACTATAAAGCACTGAGCTTAGTTACCCATAATTATTTTCTATAAGGAAATGTTAAAATATTGGATAAAGACTCAAAACTGTTTAAGTCACTTAACAACTTTTTCTGAAAATGTCAAGTTAGAACTATGTGTAAATTAGCTTTTAAATTTACATTTATCTAAATTCTACTTCCAAATAGATGCAATACTCATATTATTTTACACAGAGGAGTTAAATGAAATTAATGCAAATTTTATGACCGTAAAATAATTATAGAGAATCAGTTACAAAAGATTTATGAAGTTAAGATGGATTTTGCTAATTTTATTTTGCAAAGTAAATGTACATTGAGAAGCCAAAGAATATAAATGTCTTATCCATTTTTTTTTTTACACAGAGTTATAGAAGAACTGTGATTAGATCTATGCATCAGCCAAGACAGGCAATGTAATTGGAGGTCCTAGTTCAGAGGGGAATTATGAGCACTTTTTTCAACATTAAGAACTTCAGGTCTGGAGGTGTGGCCAAATGAATCATCACTCCCCGGGTATGAGTAAGGCCTGGATTTGATTCCTGGCCCAACAGTAAATAAATAAATGACTAGATAAACAAGGGGAATCTCTTGACTGCCTCTCTGAAGCATGAGGTGAATATGAGCCTTCAAACACAGGGCCTTGTTCTCTACATGGTGTCACGCCCAGGAAGCTTTCTCAGGACCTTCTGGTCATCCAGGAGATCATGGACAAGATTCTGTTCTAGGCTAGTCATTTTTGTTAAAACATAGAATAGGGATATTTTCAGGCTGTTGTATCTTCAGTACTCTTCAATCCCCAAATATTTTCTAATAACACCTTTCTTTAAAAAGTTCAGATTATCTAGAGCTTTGTGCCAATCTTATATAAACCTGTATCTTCCTATAAGATTTTGATTAAGTTTCAGAAAGCAAACATCTCTTCTTCCAGTGGTTTTCAAGTGTTGCACTGGAACGTAGAAGACAAAATATATATTCACCGCAAGTAATTTGTACTCTATAATCATTTAAATATTAAGAATTATGCCAATATTTGATTCAGTTGAATGTACCATATCAAACTATTTTTAACTATGCAGATTTTCCTGAATGCTAGACCAAATAGTTTAGTAGCCCTTCAGTATAGTGGTGTCACCCTTTGGGAATAAAGGGTCACCACTGAGTTGGGGGCTGAGAGACAGAAAGAGAGGAAGAGGTTAGAAATAGGGTTGAAGGGAGTGTAAACATTGCACAAACTCTGGGAAACTGACGGCAGCTAAAAGAGACAGAAGGGATAAATATAAAACAGGAAAGACTAACAACAGCAGGGCCGCTAGGCACTGTATTTGCTCTTCTACGTAGTACAGAAGAGAGAGAGGAGGGAGGACTGGGAAACACAGAAAGCTTCCTGGGCGTGACACCATGTAGAGAACAAGGCCCTGTGTGTGAAGGCTCATATTCACCTCATGCTTCAGAGAGGCAGTCAAGAGATTCCCCTTGTTTATCTAGTCATTTATTTATTTACTGTTGGGCCAGGAATCAAATTCAGGGAACTGGTTCTGACCAGAGGAAGAGAGGATGAAGGAAGAAAAGAAGACTAGGAGTACTGAGGAACAACAGGTCAACAGGAGACTATTTTTATTCCCCTGTTAAAAACAAGAACAGTCGAGTGAAGAAAAAAGTCAAAAATTGGGGACAGAATCAGGAATAATAAAGTGGAGAAATGAAGAGTAAAATAGCAGTCAGAAAAAAAAGGAAGAAAAAGAAGAAGAACAACAACAACAAAACTCAAAACCAAAGACAATACCAAAAAGGCTCTTCCTATAGCTGGGACTGACTCTCTAGACTCGCCAGTGGCTGTAGTCCATAGGTTTCCTTCACTCTGCCAGTGACGGCTTTTCCACTGAAGCAGACTGGGTGGTCATACACCAAAGGCCTCTGTCGAAGTCCAGTGCAGCCGCTGCCCTCATTCAGTGTTCACAGACATGTAAATGGGCTGTCCTGGGCTCCTCCTCAAGCACTGGTCTCTTGGCAGCTCAGGACCCAAGCGCTGTGCAAGATGGGCCAGATTAGCACAGCACAGTCCCGTCAGCACAGCCATGGCACTGACCCAGGGTATGCAGACAAGTAGATGGAGTCTCTGAAGGCTTAACTGGGCATGATCGATTCTTTTTTTTTTTTTTTGTCGTTAAAAACTACAAAATATATGTGACAATAAACATAGTAAGTTTGCAGTTTGCTTTTTTTGGGGGGGTAGTACCTGGGATCAAACTCTGGCCCTTGTGCTTCCAAGGTAGGAATGGTACCACTTGAGTTAAATATTCAGCCCAACATAAGAAGTCTGCTTTTAATTTTGAATTACAAAAACGATTTTAGAGTATGAGAAAAATTCAGAAGAATTGAGTTTTAGCTTGCTATACCAAATGTAAATGGCATAACTATTTGAATGTATGGTTCCAACATGAAGGATTATAAACTGACCTTAAGAATCACAAAATAATAACTATACCTATGTTCAGTTTTGGAAGTTGTAATGCTGTGTGATGTCATTTTACCATAACATTCAAAAATTAAAGATAATATATACATAGTAAAATTGAAGGAAACATGTTTAACATTTATGATTTTGCTTTCACATTGTATAAGAAATAGCTTCTGGGGCTGAGGATGCAAATGAGCAGTAGAAAGATTATTTAGTATATGTTAGATCCTGGATTCAGATTTCCATAACTGCAAAAAAAGAAAAAAAGAAACAATCTTATGAAAGTTTACATTTTTGGTCTTATTTTTCTTGTTGTAATGTAACTGTTTTTTCTACTCCATTATGTGTTTGTGTCATTTTTCCTTTTAAATTCTGGACTCCTCATAGTGTACTTTCACTAAGTGCTAAATTTGGATGTGTGGGTCAATTACTGAATTCATTCTGCTTCTGTACCAGAGGACAGTTGTGAATGTCTGCGTAGGTACCACTCTACCTGCCTCACATGGCTTGATTATATGATATTTTCCTTAGCATACCTAAAGATTGAAAATACGTTTCAATTATTTCCTCAATATTTTTGGTTCCTGCTTTTGGTTCCTTTTTATTGCACAGAAGAACAAGAAGAAAAAGAAAGAAGAAGAGGAAGAGGAAGAGGAGGAAGAAGAAGAAGAAAAGAAGAAGAAAAGGAAGAAGAAAAAGAAGGAAAAGAGGACGAGGAAGAGGAAGAAGAAGTTGTTTATTTGGGTTCACTATTTCAGTAGGTTCCGTTCATGGTTCTCCAGCTTCAAGGCAGTGATTGCATGGTGGGATGGCATGGAAGAGGAAAGCCACTCTCACCATGGCAGCTAGGAAGCATAAACAGCAAGGATGAGCTGGGGATAAGATTTCACTCTTCCAGGTGATGCCCCAAGGACCCACTTCTTTCCCCCACCAAGGGCCAACTCTGAACAATCAACTATGAACTTAGCAATTGACCTATCAACTGAAGACTACAGGGCCATGTGATCCAGTCAGCTGCCAAAAGCCCCACCTCTGACTCCATCAGAGGAAGGAACATCTGAAATCTAAAACATAATTACTGAGGTAGTAGACTCACACTTCGGTACTATACAGAAGGAATATGCATTTTGGGCCAGATATTTAGCTCAGTGGCACCTGTCTCGCAAGTGCAAGATCCTGAGTCTGATCCCCGGTTACTACATACAATGCTGGGCGTGCTGACTCACACCCACCAGCAATCAGTACCACATAGCACAGTGCCAGGCATGGTGGCTCACGCCTGTCATTCCAGCACTCAGGAAGGCAGAGGCAGGAAAATTGCTGAGTTCGCGGCTTGCCTAGGCTATATAGTGAGCTCAGGGCCAGCCTGAACTACAAAGCAAGACCCTGTGTCAAAAAAAAGATATTTGGGTTTATGTTTTTTAAGTTACTGAGCATTGATTAAAAAAGTGATCTGGGGCCAGAGGGTTAGCTCAGTGGTTCCAGCGCCTGCCTCACAAGCGCAAGGTCCTGAGTTCGATCCCCGGTAACCACATACAATGCTGGGCGTGGTGACTCATGCCCACCAGCAAACAATCCCACATACCACAGTGCTGGGCGTGGTGGCTCACACTGTCATCCCAGCACTCGGGAGGCAGAGCCATTTGAAATACAATTGTAGATAAGTATATAATTTTGTATAAGTATATATGTTCATATGACATGCTTCCTTCTTTTAAAAATCTTTTTCCTAATGTTTTTCTTTTTTCTGAATGCTTTTTCCTGATCTAAATGCTTTGCTTTTTATAAAAAAAAATATTACTATACGTTTGCAGTACATGAAGAGTACATTTACTGGGGGGGACTGGCACATGCATGTAACCCATCTTAATTCTTTTCCTCACCCTTCTCCCTCCTATTCCTTCCAGCATCTAATTCATCTCTTTCTAAGTCTTGTTTTATGTTAGAGGAGGTACTAGGGATCTAACTCAGGGCCTTGAAAGTCAGGTGCCAGAAACACGCAGCTAAATTCCTGAACCTCTGAGGCCTTGTAAAGCAAACTATCATATATGTGAATTAACAACCAGATTAAAATCACATAAAGCAATTGTATTAACTCCATGTACCCTTTTAGATTCATTTTCCATGCTACATTACAATAATTTTTTCTCTATTTTATTGTCATTCTATTCCAATGACTTTCATTTAAATTTTGCTGATAACCTAAAGATTGAACCATATCATAAAGACAAAAATAAGGCAATATTACTGGTCATGACAAAGATGAAGTGGTTAAAGAGGAAACTGGTTTTGAAAGTATTTAAGTTAAGGCATTTCATTAATGTCAAAATGTGTACTACATTGGGTTTGATGGTTAACCTCAGTTCGTTTTGTGAAAGAAATCATGTTGCTAAATATTTGCTCAAAATAATTATGAATCTGAAATGAATTCTTTCTGATCTCATACTTAACTTTCCTTCTCCTGCCTCTATCATCTCATCAAATAATAACTAATCATATAATATGACACTGTGTATTAAACAATGGATCAAAATAGTTGAAAATGTAAATCAATTTGCAAAGTGAAAGTTTTTGGACTTTCAAGTCTGATATTGATACACTTGAACATTTATTTTAATTTCCTTAAGATTTCTTACATAAATTATTAGGCATTCTATCCAAGCAATTGTTGCTATTAAACCTGGTACTATTAGAGATTTCATTAGTTCTAATCATAACTAATTTATTTAAATTCCCAAGAAACTTTCCTAATAGACTTGAGAGTATTACATTGTGCTTGGTTAATTACTTTTTAGTAAAAATGAGCAGCAAGGAGCCACATGGTAGCTCAGCAATAGACACATCTGTCACCCAGATGTTCCAGCCTTGAGAAGAAAGTCTTGTGTCTTGGCAGTGCTGGTCAATCTCCAGTGGCTTATTTTTAAAGAGCTGTGGCATAACAGGGGACTGGCACTCTTAATAAATACTTCATTTCTACAGAGTAGAACACTGAATGACTCATTCACATGTAAAAAAAAGCAAAGCCAGGATCATGTTTCAATACTTCCACAGAATTTAAAAAAATACCTTGAGTCGGAATTTAGAAACCCAAAACACATTCAAGTGTATGAAATTATTCTCCAGCTACACCAACCCAGTGCTTTTTGTGTTAAGTGCAGTGGATGAACTGAGGCCGGAATCCAGGGGTTACACTGTCGGTGAGGTGTGACTAGCATTACTCCATGACAGAAACTTTATTTGTTTTCCCAGAAGGCACATTTTTCCTAACAGTTTGCTCAAATGGAACACTTTCGAATGTGCATTGTGTGAACAAATGGAAATGAGAAGTCGACTGACTAGTTTTGTGCATTGTAAACCTGGCCCTTTGTGAGAACCTTGAGAGTGAACTAAATGGCTTCACAGGTGCCTGAATAAAGATGTCTACTGGGAGACTGAAGTGAAAGAATAAAAATATGTTAAAAGATATTCACATGCAAACCAAATTTCTAGAGTTTGTTTCATTAAACAATAATTCAGACACATGTTAGCATCGAACAGCAAATAGTTCAGGATGCCCGTGAAGAAATGAAAAAAAATATGTGATTAATGAAAATAAAACAATAGTCTTAAAATTTCTAGTTCCAGATGGGCAGATTTTGGTTGGCTAAGCTTACCTCTTCCTTTTCTAGATGATGACTGTTTATTGTAGAGTTTTGGTTTGCTCATTCAAGAACCCGAGATGCAAAAGCTGCCTCAGGCTTTGGAACTCTTAAATACGTTTTCATAAAGCAATTAACATAACTTACAAAATTAAAGTGCTGTTTCAGTGTATATATTCATTGTACAGTGCTCAAGTCGAGGTAATTAGCCTATCCATTATTTGTAAGATTCACCGTTTCTTTGTACTAAAAGCAATTAAAATTGTCTCATGGTTAAATGAAAATGATCTCATCATATATTGTCAATTTATCCTTAATATTGAGTGTGATCATGATATGTATTTAAAATATGCCGATAAAGACTTCAATTAATAATATCCAAAAAAAGAAATAAGCAATGCAGTATTATTAACTACAGTCACCCTCCTGTTGCAGTAGAACAGCAGAATGTAATGCTCTAAGTTAAGCGTTGACCAATCTCTCTTTATCTCCTCTCTCCCCTCTCGCATCTTTGGTAACCACTGCTCTACTCTCTAGTTCTGTGGAGTCAGTCTGGAGATTCTGAGAGTGAGGGAGGGAGCCCACAGTGCTTAGCTGTCTGTGCCTGGCTTTTTGTCCTCCCCACACTGTCCTCGTACTACCTTCAGCACTGCATCTCACCTTTTTCAGTAGCCCAAGAGGATTTCTTTGACAGGATGTAACATTTTCCTACCTACATATCTACTGATAGTTAACTAATTTGTCTGTGTTTCTTGAATATTGTGGTAAATATCAGTATATAAAATTCTGTGGTAAATATCAGTATATAAAAACCTCTGCTGGGCCGGAGGGTTAGCTCAGTGGTTCCAGCACCTGCCTCGCAAGTGCAAAGCCCTGAGTTCGATCCCCAGTAACCACATACAATGCTGAGCATGGAGACTCATGCCCACCAGCAATCAATACCACATACCACAGTGCCGGGCATAGTGGCTCATGCCTGTAATGCCAGCACTCACTCGGGAGGCAGAGGCAGGAGGATTGCTGAGTTTGAAGCTTGCCTAGGCTACATAGTGAGCTCAGAGCCAGCCTGAACTACAAAGTGAGACCCTGTCTAAAAAAAAAAAAAAAAAAAATCTCTGCTGACTTCATTTCAATTTTTCCATCATCTTTAAAACAGTACATTGTCAATCAGCCCATAGGAACAATACTAGTGGGAAAGAGGGGAACACACATAGACTGCATATTTTAAAGATTTAGCATTATAGAAAGAAAGATTTTATTTTGGGGCATATTGTCCAGTGAGATTCATGCAGTTCTCAAGTTGACAGTCATGATTTCTGATTCTATCCACAATGCATAGATCATCTATGTGACAAAAGCTGTTACTTAATTTCTCTGAACTCCGGTTTCCTTTTCTACACAATGTTCCACAATTATGTGGTAGAAAGCAAAACTTGTCATATATTCAAAAGATGATTAACATTTTTCAAGTCTTGTCTTAAATTACTGTTTAAATTATTATAGTCTTGAAGTGATATTACAGATGAAAATGTTTTTCATCTGTTTTCTTTTCCTAGAGAATTATTGTGGATTTTTTCCTAGGGAATGTAGATTTAGATCCATAATTGTTACATTCAAGAGCCTTTGATATCATCAGATAACTTGCACTGATTACATGGTGTTCTTGGAAGCATAAATTCTAAGAGAAGACAGTAAAAAAAAAAACTTTAAAAAGCAGAATTTCTGAAACCTGGTATCAGGCCAATCTTTTATTCCTTTACACCACAAAATTTAGAACAGATGGTACTCCATCATGGATTTCTGAAGACTGAATTACTATTGCTACTATTTTGTGACTAAGTCTCTTTTGATCATAGAATACGAGTTCTTAAGGACAAAAAAAATCACTTTCACTCTATGTATCCCATAAAGATTACAGTCATAAGAGAAATCAAACGTTTTCTAGGAATTTGACAATAAAAGTCCATTTTGCTAGCATTGTAACTCCCTATTCAAATTCCTTTTCTCAGAATACATGCTTTCTCATAGCATGTCTTTCTAAATTTTATAGAAATCTTACCCAAAATTTAAAAATATAATTTTCCTAAATTCTATTTCAAATTAAAATATTACAGGTGGATATCAAAATGCCATTATAATAGAATAAAGTGCAGTCCAATCTTGTGAGAGTAACCAACATGTTATTTACTGTTAGGATTTTTAAACAATTGCATTTTAATAGATATCTCCAAGACGTTCATAAAAGTCAACATTTTTTCAAATATGATATTCAGTTTCACTTAAGAATATTTTAAGTCATATAAGCATTGAATTGTATTTAGAAAATCTAATTTTTTTCTACATCAATTGACATAGTATAAACTTTTAACTAAATACTTGAGCAATCCCACTCACTGTTTTTAATAACTAAGTCTAATAAAAATCTAAGTTTATCATGTTGAGCAATTTCAGATTGGAACTCGAAGCCTGAACTCTCACAGTTCAAGCCAACTTGTAGAACTTTTATATTAGAAATTGAATGGTAGCTATCAATAGTAGTAAATCTTCTGATTTAAAAAAATGGCTTATTTTATAATATTCTTGCTAATATCTTGAAAATCACTAGGTATGTGATCTAGTTTAAATTAGCATTGGTAAAATGACAGTTACCTGTTTTCTGGCATGCAACACTTCATTTGCTTGTGTACAGATCAGCTGATGTCTCTTGGATTCAAAGGCCGTCCCAAGTTTTATATGTCAGTGTTGTCATTCTACCTGCAGTGAATAACCAAAAGTGGCTGTCATAAGGAAAACGTTTCTATGATTAATCATGAGTTAAATTTATAATTTTTTTGTTTTTTTAATAATTTGCTGCTGATATCTATACACAGTCCAGTAACAAAGTTTAAAACAGGAAAATAAAAATGTGGACATTTATGTTTTAATACTAAACTTAATGAGACATCATGAGATGAATGCAAGGTACCTTTGTCCTCTAGGTTACAAGGGGGTTTAACATGTGGCCATTCATTTCTGAGCACTTATTAGCACAGCCGACTGCTAAGTGTGTGTGTATTTTTTGACAAACTCTGTATATATTCAATGGTTAGAAAAATTGATAAATAAGAGCTATGATGCAAAATATTCTAGAAATAGTTTTATAATTTGTAAATAAAATTAAAATTTCCCAGAACAAGGAGAAAGAATGAGAAGTCCAATCTCTAAATTTTCATTTTTAGCTCCAGTTACAGACAAGAGAAGCTTAAACTGCTTCCTCTTAAAGATTGAGAGGTGAGCTAATACCTCTCTTCACATTTTATTTGACAAATACATGCACATAAAAATTGTTCCTTATTTTAGATTGCAATTTTCTTATTTCACATCATAGTAAGATTTCTGTAGCTTTCACCATTAGAACAATAAACAGCCGGTGCCAAGGCGGATAAAGCGTTGTGAGGTTGGAAAGGGGAGGGACCAAGCGGATCTCTTACAGGCAGCTTTGGTGCACACACCCAGTGTGACTCTTCCTGCTGCCCCGTGGGCGGAGACAAAACAAAAATCACAGTTAATCCTTGTGGTTGCAAGATTTAACTTTTCAGCTTTACCACGGATTTAAAGCAGTTTAGCAACATTATAAGGACATTAGCACTAGATAAATTGAAAATAATTATAAAATCTGCAGTAGTGGATCAAACGCAAATATATATTTGCTAAAATTACCAACAAAGGCACTGGTTTTTAAATTATAAATTGTAGCTAAATTATCTAATTCAACAGATTCTCAGACTAAATATTTAAACTAAACTGTGGTGCTCGCTTCGGCAGCACATATACTAAACTAAACTGTGATTAGTAATACAGAAGAATAAATAAAATTTGAGTTCTTTCCTTTTCTCTTTTTGTGATCTTGTTATATGTTTGTTATAGATATTTTGTCATGATCTAAATTCTCTTGCTTGAAAGCATGTTGGTCTATTTCTAATCAGCAGTAGATACTATCTATATCCAAAATTAACTGATTTAGCTTTCATAAAATTTTTGGCTGACATATTTGATC
>PVIC010018906.1:0-31119 GCA_004025085.1 Thryonomys swinderianus
CCATATCTCTACCAAACCCACAACCTCCACCCCCTATATACATGTGCTTTCTTTTTATTTTTAAATATTTATTCTTTCCCCTCATTACTTTCCCCACTTTGCCTTTGAGTATTTCCTATTTCACAAAATCCATCATACATTCTGGAACTCATTTTCATCTACAGATTCTCATATCAGAGCAAAGGTATACTTACATAGTTGTGACCTACTTATTTCTCTTATTAGCGTGTCCTCAAGGTGTGTCTATTTGCACATAAATGACTCAAACTTGTTCTTCATGCCAGAGTAATACTCCATTTTAGGGGGAAAAAAACACCCCCATTTTCTTTATCCAGTCTCCAGTTGATGGGCATCTGGGTTGTTTCCAAGACTGGGCTATTACAAACTGAGCTGCTATGAGCATGGTTGCACGTTATGTCTTTACGATAAGATTCTTTTAATTCTTTTGAGTATATCCCCAGCAGGGGAATAGCAGGGTCAAATGGAACCTCTAATCCTAGTTTTCTGAAGAATCTCCACACTGATCTCCACAATGGTTATACAAGTCTACAATCCCACCAGCAGTGGAGAAGGGTTCCTTTCTCCCCACAGCCTCACTAGCATTTATTGCTGGTTGATTTTTACAATAGCAGCCATTCTTCGTGGAGTGAGATGAAATCTCAGTGTTGTTTTCATCTGCATCTCTCCAATGACCAGTGATGCTGAGCATTTCTTCATATGCTTCTTGGCTGCTTTTACTTCTTCCTCTGAGAAGTGTCTGTTCATGTCAGATGCCTATTTTTGAATTGGGTCTTTAAATTTGGGAGGACTAAGTTCTTTATATATTCTAGATAGTAGCCCTTTGTCTGACAAACAGCTAGTAAAGATTTTTTCCCATGTTGTTGGTTGTCTTTTAGTTCTGCCAGTGGTTTTTTTTGCTGTGCAAAACCTTTTTAATAGGATGAGATCCCATTTGTTGATTCTTTCTGCTAGCTCTCATGTTACAGAGGCTTTGTTCATAAAGTTCTCCCTAAGACGTCTCCAAGAGTTTTACCTAACCTGTTTTCCAGCAGGTTTAGTGTTTCTGTTTTAATGTTTAAGTCTCTATCCATTGTGATTTTACTTTAGTACATGGTGAAAGAGATAGGTGTAGCTTTAGTTTTCGGCAGGTTAAAGGCAAGTTTCTCCAGCACCATTTGTTAAAGAGGCTCTTTCCTCCATTGAGGATGTTTGGCTCCTTTTATAAAGATAAGGTGGCTTAGTGTACCTGGAGTTGTTTCTGGATCTTCTAATCTATTGCACTGGTCCTCAGGTCTGTTCCTTTGCCAGTACCACAGGCATGTAACTTTTTAAAAGTTCCTGTAAATATCTCTTTTCTCCCAAGTTTAACTGCAGTTTTTTTTGTTTTTTTGTTTTTTTTGAGACAAGGTCTCGCTTTGTAGTTCAGGCTGGCCCTGAGCTCACTATGTAGCCTAGGCAGACTCGGAACTCAGCAATCCTCCTGTCTGCCTCCTGAGTGCTGGGATTACAGGTGTGAGCCACCACGCCCAGCACTGTGGTATGTGGTATTGATTGTTGGTGGGCGTGAGTCTCCACACCCAGCATTGTATGTGGTTACCGGGGATTGAACTCAGGACCTTGAGCTTGCGAGGCAGGCACCTGAACCACAGAGCTAACCCTCCGGCCCTGCATTTTATTTATTTATTTTTTGCTTTGAGACAGGGTCTCGCCCTGGGGACCCTGAGCTCACTATAGAGCCCAGGCAAGCCGCAGCAAACTCAGCAATACTCCTGTCTCTGCCTCCCGAGTGCTGGGATTACAGGCATGAGCCACCACGCCCGGCATTGTGGTATGCGGTGTTGATTGTTGGTGGGTATGAGTCTCCACGCCCAGCATTATATGTGGTTACTGGGGATTAACTCAGGACCTTGCCCTTGCGAGGCAGGCGCCGGAACCACTGAGCTAATCCTCCGGCCCACCTGCAGTTTCTTTTGATGATACACAGAAACATAGTTTTGAATACAGCAACCTTACCAACACACATTGCTAATCTTATATTGATTTTTCTGTGTTGACAGTTGTTGATCTGTGGATAATCAGTTTTGTTTATTTCTAAATTTTATATGTGTTATGTCTCTGACTATGGACTCTAACATTGAATAGAAAAGACTTGGCATCCTGTCTTATCTCTGATTCTGTATTATAAAACCATTTCAGTATGTCTTCATAATTTTAACCAGATTAAAGAGGTTTTCTTCTATTTGTGGTCTGCTAATAAATCTACTCATCATGAATGACTGATTTCTTTGAAAAATTTTCTTAGGAGAAATCATATTGTTTTCTTCTTTAATTGATTAATTCTACTAATATAGCAAGTTACATTTATGGAATTGTAACAAATTCAACATTTCCAGATTCTGACTAATTTACTACATATCAACATCTTTAACACAGTACCCAACATTTAAATAAATATTGATATCTTTACCAAACATACAATTTGGGCAAAAGTGCTAAGTGGTTACAAGAGAAGAGCTCTCAAAATAAATTCAGTAAATTGGGTCCAAGTACAGACAATTGCTCCAATGGCACACGGCCGGCATGGCAACAAGCCTGAAAATATAGATGGTACTATGTTGTGGTGTAGGCTAATTTTCCACAAAGCAACTTGCTGTATGTTCTGGGAAAAAATGTTATCAAAATGAAGACTGTAAGACTGTAATAGTTTTCACATTACATTTCAGATGCACAAGGGTTTTATACCTTAAAAAGAATGGTTGAAAACCCCAGTTGCACTTTGTAGGAAATTAGGTCACATGGGACTGTAAATGTCAAGGCTTTCCTTCTATTTCAAAATATGTATTCTCTTTTTAAAAATCTTGTCATTCATATCTATTTGCATGTCTCCATTTTCCAAATTTAAAAGTATTTTCCAGGAGCTAACTGGCGGTATTGGGTGAGGGGCAAATGCCAAGCCTTATATGAGAATATTTAAGTATTAAATAGATCACTTTTCAGTATTAGAGAAACAAAACTCTAAGCTACACTTTCAGGGATCATTTTTGTATTTGGAGAAACAGACCTCCAACCAGGGTGAGGACAAAGGTCATATGAATTTCAAATAGATTTCATTATCACTTTAGATTTCAGCAATTATCTATATGTTTTTCTAAAACATCATCATAATTACTATCAAAACAAACTACTCTTACTATCAATCTAGTAATTACCCACTATAAACAGAGATTTACTATTATGCTGTTTAGTGCGCAGTAAACAGGGTTTTGGTATCACTGAATATTTAAATTTTTCCTGTTCTAAACTTAAATATTAGTTATGCATGTCACATACTGTTTAACCTATAGAGGAATTTTATGAAAAAAGGGCTATTTTCAAAAAATAGAAAATTGGTGGGGATTTAGTTCAGTGGTACTACCACCAGCCTTGCAAGCACAGGGTAAAGAGTTGAATCCCTGATGTGGAGAAAGATAGGTAGATAGACAGATGAATGGATGGAAAGACAGACAAGTGGACAGATAGATGGACAGACAGAAAGAAAATTAAGTTTTGCCACCTATTAGGCTACTAACAATTTCCTAAGTGTCCCTATCTTGATGTAAGTGAGGAATGTGGTATTAGATGTTATAGATTTAATAAGTTTTACCTTTCTTCTTCATCTTCTTTTTTTAATCAGTTTAACATCTCTGATAAGGTCACAATAGACTTTTCCTGAGTGGCTTTTTCTTGACTTCATGTTTTTGAACATGAGAAGTTCCACATTTGTAGCATTCTGGATGTGACTAACAGAACACAGAATACCTGAACATGATGTAACTATACTGCCAGGATTACTGTAGTCCTATGAAAAGGCTATCTAGTTCTGAAAAGGGTGTAAAGAAATCCCTTCAACCACAGCATAAGACAGTTGTTTGTTCTGAACACAGTACTTTCTTAATTATATCAAACATTTTTACACCGTTGTGAGCTTTCCAAAGATTTCATCTGGGCTCTCATGGGCTGCCACAACTGACGAGTGTGTTAAAAGCTAAAGGTTGCCTTCTCTTTAGAAACTGGCAAACCTGCCAGGCTTCCTGTTTAGTCTCAGACTCCCAAGGAACTGAGGGCTGCTAACTGCAGAGGGAGTGAAGGAAGGAAGACACTCTCCGCTCGGCATGTTCTTTGCCACAGCAAACTCTGGCAAAGGACAGTTATTAATAAGCTAAGTTTAGAGGACAATTTCTAGGCCAACAAAAGCTTACTGTTTTTATCTAGTTAGTTCCTAAACACATCAATCTTCTAAAAATAAACACAAACCAAGGCATTTTTGTAAGCAAAAAAGATAAGTGCAAACAAATCAGAGAAGTGATGTACATATTCTTCCCAGAACATGTGAGATCACTGATGGTCAGAACCATGGTGCTACGTGATCTAAAAATACGAATCAAACAAATGACTATTTTTTAGAAATCTGCTATTAATACTCCTTACCACAAAAATGATTTTTACAAACAGGATGTACCCTTTACTGCCATGTTATAAAATCTCTCAGTATGAGAATACCAGCATACACATCCGCCCTTGTGCTGTGAACCTGGGCTGAAACCAGAGCAGTGTGGTGCCTGTTACATCGCTTTCACAGGGACAGTCTCTAGGACTAAGCCATAGAGAGGACAGAAATATACTAACATTATTAGACTGTACAGAATGCATGTGTTCGGCAAACCCTGGGCCCCAATAACAACCTTTGTTTAAATTTAACTAAATTGTTGTCAGCGGCCTGGCAGTATTACCATCCATTCTTAATAAAAGCAGCAAGAAGATCAAATGTCCAGGAACTAAAACAGCAGTGGAGGCAGAGTCATAAAAGATGTATGAGGAAAAAGGGAACAGAGCATCCATTTCAACAGACAGTTCTCAACAACGTCCTCAGGTGCCAGCGGGAGGACTGGGACACCGCCTCCCACAGCTGCTGCACTGAACCCGGGCTCTGCTGCTACACTCACAGACTGACACTCCCTGCAAGGGGAGAGGACAAGTGCTTCAGTGAAATCCCCCTGAGGGGCTGCGGCAGCACAGATGCCCGCCACAGACAGAAGGCACACGTTTCCCTGAGAACCCAGAGGTGTGGTGGCGAAGGCGGCTGGTAACGGCCAACCTACCGGTGCTTTTTGATGCCATTGGAGAGAGCATCGCCCCCACCACAATCCTTCCCCTCGGACATTCTGTGTTTTCTGCTGCTCACAGGCTCGTCCTCCTCAAGGGGCTGTGCTGTCAGCGCTTCCAGTCGACTCAGGGACTTCTCGGACTCGGAATCTGTGGAAAAGCAGGTTCATCTTGAGTGAGCTGAGCCTGGGTGCGAGGCTCCCGGAACAATGGGCAGCTCCCCAGGTGCATCACCTGGGCTTTGAAACCTAAGCAGCCTGCATTGTCCTTCAACAATCCGCCGCTCAACACCTGGGGGGTGTCCGAGAAAACCTACTCCCTACGAAGGCTGAAGGCTGGGGGGGGGTTTATGAAGCAGATGTACACTTACTTAAACCAATTTTTTACACTGAAAGAGATTTCCGAAGACTACCAAATTCTTAAGGAAATTCTATTCAGTGGTTCCCCTACCCCCAAATTTCCGTTATCTCCCCTCTCAAAGCATCTTAAGCATAGAGGGAAACAATCCAATTTTAAAATACATGGAGATAAGGGAAAAGCTACAGCAGTTACACCTGTGAGAAGTTTAAATGACATCAAATGCCACAGACACAAAAGTGAAACTGTAAGATACATTTTAAAATAATTTTCCAATATATTACTTAAACCCTTAAGAGTTAAAGCTCAAAGTGTCCATATATTAATTATCAGGAAGGCTTTCTTGGGATGGAAGTGCCATGTTCTCAGCTGGCTAAGTACTCGAACTGGAGCCATCTGCCTGTCGGGAATTGCACGATGACTCACTTTATACGATCCACGATAGTCCTCAGGCACTCTCCCATCTCTCTGTGCACCTCAGGGGTCGTGGAGACTGAGGCAGGCAGTGATTACCCACACGCTCTACGAGGGCAGGCAGGATCGGAGCTGTGCGGACTCCTTGTTTCACAAGCTGTCCTGCAGCTCCAAACAGCAGTCACTGCATCGCCATCACTCTCCACGCAACATCTTCACCTCTGCTAGAAATGGACATCCAGGGAACCTGCACCCACTGTGCCTGTCCACTCGCCTGTCCTCAGCCTAAGAAGACTCGGACACACACTCACACTTCATGCACAATCTGCCAAGCGTGGATCAAGGCTGAACTTTCAGGAAACAAATAACCTCTCCCCCTGCCGCGTTCCACAGCTCAGCCCCCGTGTGGAGCCGTCCTGTCGTCAGGCGCGGCTCACCGAGAACTGTGGGGCCACGGTGCCTCAAGGTGGACAGATAGAACAGTACACCCGGAACACGTGAGGCTGGACCCTCTCACTGATGGAAGGCACTTCTGGACAGACTTTCAGTGTTGAGAAAGCTTTCATTACTTTCTGTAAATAATGATATTACTTAAGGAAATCATTAAATAATTATTAAATAAAACTATTTAATTTACTCATTGTTATTTAATGGAAATTTCTAAGTCATAGCTTTGTTCTGGTGGGCAAGTCCCTGCCTTATGATTTGTATAATAACCTGTGCATAGTAATGCTTCCTAAACGCGGACACACAGTAGTTCCCCTTTACCCAGGGCTCTGCTTTCTAATGTCAATCGTGGTACAAAAACATTAAAACCTTAGAAATAAATGATTTATAAGCTTTAGTTGTGTGCATTGAGTAGCACGATGAAGTCCTGTGCCATCCACTCTGTGCTGCTGGACTTGGGGGACACGAAACGGGGGGTTCTCAGGAAGCGCAGCCAGGAGAGGGCGGCATCAGTAGGTAGTGAAGTTCAGTGGGCGAAGGGGCCCCGCCGAGGACACGCTGGGCAAGCTGAGAGATGGAGGGCGGCCGCAGTCTTGTGGTGGTGGGCAGGGGCGGGTCCACAGATACCTTTTAACAGCTGTTTCCCATGAAAAAACTGAGAACTTGAGCCAGAAGACTATATTGGTATTTAGATGTCAAAAGAATCAAAAAGTAATAGAAGGAAAAACCTTGAAGCATTTAGGAAATGTTACTATGCGCAGGGTATTAAAATATAAGGCAGGGACTTGCCCACCTGAAGGAGGTCTTAGGTTTTAAACTAAAAGCAGGTACACAGTAAGAGGTGCTATGAAGCAAATACACTTTGCCTAAAACACAATTTCTGGGTAGTGAACATACAATACCACCTGCCCCTGCGTTGACCACTTCAGGAGCACAGGCCATGGACTGCTGGCTCACCCCATGGGAACCACTGGGTAGCACTGAGATCCCGGTCCTCTGTGGCCAGCAGCAGGGGCCCTTTCCTGTGTCTCCTCTTGTCCATCTCCTTCCTGCTCCCTCTTTCTCCACCTCCTCCCTCTCCCTCCAGCCTACTCCTCTCTACTGCTCAGGGAACTCTTTCTCCAGTATAATCAGAATATCCCCACCCTCCCTGGAGGGCTCAAGAAAAGGTCACCTCTATATTGCAGAGGCCAATGTCTGTTTTAAACTTCTAATTTTGACTCATTTACTACATGTTCCATTGCTTCACCAGCCTGCTGCACCTTTCCTTGTATCACGTGCAAGGTAGGCAGGATTCAAGTGGTCCGAGGATACAGGCTGCTGGGGTGCTCAGGTCTGTGTGGGAACAACTGGCCAGAAAGAGGCTCGATTTCATGGAGTTGAGCCTATCAGGAGAGGGGGGTGCTGTTGACGAAGCCCAGAGGTTGACTGGGAAGAGAGTGGAATCCAGGAGCTGTCCGGGCAGATGCATGGAAGAGGGAAGTGTTCAGTAAGATGGAGGGAAAGACAGAGTAAGCGGGGTGGGAATGAGGCGGTCAGTCATGGCGCTGACCACACACAACAGGTAAAACTCAGAGTGGCAGAGGGACAAAGTGAATATAAAATATAACTAGGAGTGAAGTAGTGAACTATGCCATTAGGTTCTGTCTTTACTAGAGAGAAGTCAAACTCTGCACATTGTAGCTTAAGAAGCAAAGAAGGAAGCACAATCAATGTCGTAATTCACAGAAATGTGAGATAAAAACTGGTTGCCATCGGGAGGCAGAGACAAGAGGATTGCTGAGTTCGCGGCGGCTTGCCTGGGCACCATAGTGAGCTCAGGGCCAGTCTGAACTACAAAGCGGGACCCTGTCTCCAAAAAAAAGCAAAAAAAAAAAAAAAAAAAAAAAAAACTGGTTGCCATAAAAGCAGTTATTTCTAGGCCTATGAACGAAGAGATGACTGGTGTGTGTAGCATGAAACAGCCTGGACTCACCTGGCTGGTTAATAGGGATTCATGCTTCATCGATCCCACCTTCTTAGCACTAGTCACATCAATCTGCCTATTTCCAGGATGGCACTCTTTCATATGGAGACTCACGATTCTGGGGTACTTCAAACTTTTAGTTAAGTACAGTAACCAAGGAGACCATAGCCACTGTGACAATTTACTGGTCAAACCCTATTACCCATGTAAGTAATTTTCAAGTCTTCTCACAAAGTAAATCAGTGATAGACCTGGGTGCCTTTGAGAGAGTTCAATCTTAAAATGACAGGTTCTTCAATTATGTCCACATGTATAAGTATCAAATAGGCTGGGCATTATCTACTAACCAGTGTTACTGGGCAACTTATGAATGCCTTAGCGAGAAGCGTAAAGTATCAGAAAAGAGTGTGTTTCACGCCTCCTGTGTGCCGGCTACTGAGTGCTCCTACAGTAGCCTAAGCCACAATGCTCACCCTTCAAAAACAAAAGGGGAGAGAACAACGGGGCTCCCGTGTGCAAAGGTGCAGAGTTTGGGGGTGCTGAAGGGTGTTACGATCTCATGTGCTGAATGAAGGCTTGGGCCCCAGCGTGGCACTGCTGAGACACGGAAAGGTGAGCGGTGGGACCTGAGGGAGGCCTTCTGGGGAGCCCCGGCCTCTTCACCTCATTTCCTAGATGGGAAGTAAAAGGTTTGCCCAATACACACTCCCACCAGGATGTGTGGCCTCACCAGGGGCCTGATGCAGCCTGAGCCAGCCTGCCACAGCCTGGAGCTCCAAACCATGAGCCAGAGTAAATCTTTCTTCTTTGTAAGGTGAGGATTAGGTGTGTTACAGTGACAGAAAAGTTTAGGACATAGTTGGTGATGGCTGCGTGATGTAAATGTACTAATTCCCACTGAACTGCACACTTTAAAATGGATAAAATGCTAATTTTATGTTAAACATATTTTACTATA
This sequence comes from Thryonomys swinderianus, assembly GCA_004025085.1. Classification (NCBI taxonomy): domain Eukaryota; kingdom Metazoa; phylum Chordata; class Mammalia; order Rodentia; family Thryonomyidae; genus Thryonomys; species Thryonomys swinderianus. Next base: position 9,285 of record PVIC010018906.1, read on the forward strand.
GTAATCCCCCTACACACACACACAAAAAAAACTTCCAAATGAAGAAACAAAAGCCTGCTGGATCAAAGCCAAAGATCTATCTATCGGGGTGGATGAACTATATTCTAGTTCTACTATGTCTCACTTCAATTATAAAAGATAAGCATATCGTAGCCGGGTGTGGTGGCTCACGCCTGTAATCCCAGCACTCGGGAGGCAGAGGCAGGAGGATTGCTGAGTTCAAGGCTTGCCTGGGCTACATAGTGAGCTCAGGGCCAGCCTGAACTACAAAGCAAGACCCTGTCTCAAAAAAAAAAAAAAAAAGATAAGCATATCGGAACAAGGAGGGTTTTTCTGCAGATTATTTTATTTTTAAGTGTAGCAACAGAAATTTACCCTTACGATATGAGTTAGATTTTAGATCTTAGCTTTTCATCATTATCTCTCACTTCTTTTTTCCTTTGTGAACATATTTTCCATAATGAGCAAAGCCACTCATGAATTCAGGACACTTTAATGACCCCTGAAAAACAGGGTAAAGATTTATGACACAGTTCTACATTATTTATTGAACTTTTGATAGGCAATTAGGAAAATCCCAATAGCCCTAGTAATAGAAACTGAAGGCTTGATATGTACTTATTTGTGGGTTTATTCCCCTCTAGTTCAAAGAGGACTCCAGTGACTAGTGATAATTTATACACATTTTATAGACAGTATCAAAACACTTGGAGAAACTTTTATAAGATATATGTTCTTATGACAGTGAAGCATTTAAAGTAGAATCTTTGCCTAATTAACTCTCAATTAAAACAGCAATATTAACAGAATAGACAACAAAAATCCAAGTTAGTTTTAATATGACAAGTTTTCAATGACCCAGATTTTTAAAGCTCTGGTCATATTAAAAACAGAATTATTTGCATCACATTTCAGACTAAACAGTCTTCTTTCTCATCAAACCAACATGGAAGCCATGTTCTGCTTGTGACTAAATTACTCTAACTTTAGAAGAAGATGTTTCATTTTCTGAGTTAAGGAACTTTTTAGATGCTGACTTATTAATTTTCCCTGCTATTAAAAGGTTGAAAAAAAGTAAAGTTTGCAGTATAAACATTCCAGTAATTTATAGATAAGCACTTTTTTAAACAACATGACCTTTGAAAACTGGCTGGAGAAGAAATAGTACAAAGAAGCCTGATGTACAAGACTCGGGGATAAGGTCCAAATCACTATTCCTCCTGTTACTTACGTAACAGGAAATGGGCAGGAAACACATGCTCAACTTAATACCTGTATTGTTTACGGCTTCCCATGTACCAGGCACTTCTAAAAATGTCCATAGTAACCCAAGGCACAGCTTAAAATATCATTACTGAATTTTTATTTAGCCTTAATTGTATAAACTCAAGAATACTGGTAAAATGAGTCTCACAATGAAACAAACAATACCTGTTACATCTAACATAAGTTATGAACTGGAAATCAGCTTATGAGTTCAGAGGGAGCTGCTGAGAGACTGGTAATTTACCAAGAAAGTGACAAAAGGATGAAAAAGGATCTTGCGGACACACAACAAGCATCAGAAACACCCTCTCGGAATGAATTCTAAGGTTAAACTTAGCCAAATAGTAACTGTGACAGAGTTTCTTTGATAATATTAGCATGTCCTCAAAGAAATAAATCTGCAACTACTTCCTTTAAGCAGCAAAAGCTGCACACACAGTTAAAGAATTAAACAACATGATGTGACCTAAGGTAATTGTGTTTCTCTGCAGTGCTAGGAGTGGCCTTGGGCTGCTGCATAAGTGTCTTACTACGGTCCCCAGCCATGGAAATCTTACATGTATCTATTTTGGAATGCGAGATCCAGAGCTTCCAATTTGTCTTGTCAACATTCTTTCCCAAATTTATTTATAGGAAGGTTACATATGCATTCTTTGTCCAGAACTAAAAACCAGTTACAGAATAACTCAGTCAGAGAACAAAGTATTTTCTTGTAACTGCAATTTAACAAATCAGCTTCTTCCCTGCACAGTAGCTACTACACACAAGACAAAGGGTTGACTGCTGAGAGACTGCGGCAAGATGACACACGGTCTGTATCCTCCGAGTATGCACATATACACCAGCGTTACACATTCGTTCTATGTTTAAACAAGGGTTTGGGGGACGAAAGAAGTAGCTCTCTTGGGAAATCAGGGGAGTTCTGAGGCAAGTCAACTTATGACCCTAAGTGGGAAGGCTGAAGGCAACATTAAAGCAAGAAGAAAGAACACTGGGTATCAGGCAGAAGAGCAGACAGCCCCAGGGCTGCAGAGAACAAGGGTCCAGTTGGGGCGAGATCACAGGGCACAGCTGGAGAGGACAGCAGCCACAGAGACACACAGGGTCCTCAGAGGCTGGGGATCAAACTGGGCCAGATCACAGTCTAGGCTTTAACCTGAAGTGATGCAGAATCAGTGGGGGCTTTGTCTATTCTTGAGAAAGTGACTATAATCTATTTTAAACTGTACACAGGGCCCTGATGTATCATTTACCACAACCACTGTAATGATTATCACACATATGGTGGCTTAAAACAACAGAAATTTAGCGTGTAGTAATTCTGGAGACCAGAATTTTTACTGACTCAAAAATCAAAGCACTGAGCTGAGGGGTTTAGCTCAGTAGTTCCAACACCTGCCTAGGAAGCGCAAGGTCCCTGGTTTGATCCCTGGTAACCACATACAACAATACCGGGCGTGGTGGCTCAAGCTCGTAATCCCAGCACTTGGAAGGCAGAGGCAGGAAGATTGCTGAGTTAGAGGCTAGTGTGGGCTACACAGTGAGCTCAGGGCTAGCCTGAACTATATATATATATATATATGTGAGGCCCTGCTCAAAAAAAAATCAAAGCACTGACAGGACCAGACTCACTCTGGGGGCTCTTGGTGACCCTTTCACGCTTCCACCTGTAGCGGCTGCTGGTGTTGCCGAACCTCTGGCTTCATCATCCCAATTCTGTGACGTGATCTTCCCTGCTTAACATTTACAAATTCTAGAGATCGAGCCTTCACTGTACGTCTGTGAGACTGTTCTTCAACCTTCCATACCCGTGATCTGCCACACGGAAGAGGACTGGGGACAAAGTCAGGGACAGGGAGAAGGACTGGGGCAGTGGCATGAGTGTGGAGGAGGACATGAAAGACAGGAGCAGCAGATGAGGCATCTAGTTCAGAGGGGGCTGCAAGAAAAAGGAGTGGACAGTAAGTTCCACTTCTGTAGCTTTTACAGTGTGTACGTGAACATGTCATCAACCCAAATGGGACCAGAGAAGGAGGCAGGGCAGGATAACACGATCTGCTTCTTGCTTAGGCCAATGAACAGAGAGGAATAGGAAAGGATGAGGAATAAGAAGCTCACTGGACAGCAAATCCTCCACAACCAACTGGCCTCAATTCCACTTGAAAACGCATGTCAAGTTTCTGTGCGTGGACCCTGAGGGTGGTCAGGTGCTAGAGATGCATGGTGCCTCTTCACATTTACTGCCTGGCTGAAGGGGAGGACGGACAAAGGTCAATCACGCAAACAAGGACAGTATCGAGTATGGGCACTATTAGGATATGACAGTATGAGCTAACTGAGGGCAGCTGAGCAGGGCGAGAAAGTCTTGACCCTGAGAAGAGGTCAGAATTATATGCATCCACTACAGCCACAACGGGAAAGAAGTGAAAGAAACTTCCACTCTCACCACCCCTGCTCTTGTTCAAACTTTTGTTATCTGTCACCTTGGCCACTAAGGCTTGAAATCAACCTTCATCCTACAATGTAAGAACTCTAATGAGGACCGGGGATTTAGCTCAAGTGGTACTGTGCCTACCTGGGAAGCAGGAGGGCCTGAGTTCGATCCCAGTACCACAAAAAAAAAAAAAAAAAAAGAACTCTAATGAAACGTGAACTGTCTCCTAAGGACCATGTCTTTTCTTTGAAATCCTCATTCTCAGTATAATGCAAACATGTTACAGGATTTCACAATGTTTAGTAGAAGAATGTAACTTTCTAAAACACAATCTGATACAAATCTGTTGGTACTCCACCACCTGTTGCTGAACTTCGACTTCTCCAGTAGAATCTTGTGAGTGGACTTATTGTGCTAAGGTCCTAAATGCTACCTTGGCTTTATCTCCTGTCACTAACCCTCAGCATCCCTCTTGCTTCAACCAGAACTCCTGCATGATGGCTTTGGCAACTATTCTCTTTGCATGTACATGAGCTTCATCCTCTGCCTCTACTTTCTAGAGACCTCTCAGTTATACACCACTTATTTTGGGCTCTTTCCCAGTTAGCTGCTTCTCCCTTGAAATGCTTTCAGTGGTACTTTTTTTTTTTTTTTGGCTTTTTGAGACAGGGTCTCGCTTTGTAGTTCAGGCTGGCCCTGAGCTCACTATGGTGCCCAGGCAAGCCGCCGCGAACTCAGCAATCCTCCTGTCCCTGCCTCCTGAGTGCTGGGATGACAGGCGTGAGCCACCACGTCCAGCACTGTGGTATGCGGTGTTGATTGTTGGTGGGCGTGTCTCCACGCCCAGCATTATATGTGGTTACTGGGGATCGAACTCAGGACCTTCCGCTTGCGAGGCAGGCACCGGAACCACTGAGCCAACCCTCCGGCCCTCAGTGGTACTTATTTCACACAGACACACACACACAAATTACTGACCATCTCTTTGGCTGACACTGTTATTCTAAGGACTAGAAATACACCCGGGAACTAGTCGAGTACACACACTCTTCCTCTTTACTGAGTAGCTTACACTCTGGTTATGGCATCAATAAATGCAAACTTTGTAACAGGTGCTTTTCGGGGAGAAGGTAAGAACAAGGGATGCAGAAGGACAGGGACAAAGGTCTCAGCATAAAACTGAAGGAAGTGGAGTAGCCAATACTGTAGCTATCCAGGAAAGCCCCAGGCAGAGGAAATAAAGAGCAAAGAGGAGCACACCTGGCAGCCGGGGAATGAGCAGGGCTCAGGACGGGTGGGAGACACAGGTCTCAGGATGGCAGCAGGCGGCCAGTGCAGCAGGACTCTGATCTCACTCAGGCTCAGGAGCACAGTCACTGGTGGGCTCTGGGTAGAGAATCAAGGTGACCAGACTGTGCTCAGAAAGGATCCCGATGACCCCAGGGGTCAAAACACTGTGGAAAGTAATGTGCAGAAAGAGAGGCCAGTCCGAGAGCTACTGTTGTCATTGAAAGCCAGGCATTGAGCTCAAGTGGTACCAGGCCTACCTTGGAAGCACAAGGGCCCAAGTTTGATCCCCAGTATGGGCCCCCCAAAAAAGTACCAATAAAATCAAATTTAAAATTTTAAAAATAATAATAATTCCAGTAAGAAACAATGGGTTGTGAGCTTGCATGAATTATGAGTGAATTCGTGAGACGAATTACGGGGCAAATTAGGAAATGTAGCCAGATTCCACTGTCTTTTGAGGACAGATCTGACAGGATTTGCTGATGGACTATTGTGGTCAGTGCAAAGGTGCTCAGCCCTGGCCTACGCCTGTGGAAAGAGACATCCTGCATTTACCAAAGTAATGAAATGTGGCAGGCTCATGAGAAATCAAAACTTCTTTCTCTTCCAGACATTTAAACGCATTTAGGGTAAGAGCGCATTCGGTAGTCAAGCAAATGTGTCAAGTAGATACTTAAATATGTTCGAGTCTGAAGTTATGGGGTTGGATACACAGAACTGTCAGACTTAGAACGCAGACAAGCACTTCTAGGCACAGGACTGGATGGGGCCACAGAGAGGTGTGCTGCTCAGGCTGTGATACACTATGCACACGACATGCACAGGGTTTGTAAAACATGCAGATTCTTATTCAGTAGGACACAGCTGGGTTCTTACAGTCTGGATTTCCTACAAGCTTTCAGGAGATGCCTGTGCTGCTGCCCCCAAAACCACAGTGTGGTACAGGAGAACCAAGAGGGACGTCTCAGTGTCTCTACTTGGAGACACAGTCCGGACATAATGTCACAGCGGCGGCCTTGCTGAGAGCTACTGCCCGGCTGTGGCAGGAAAAAGCCCATCAAATGGGATGCTTTAGGAAACTGACAGGGAAGAAAGTAGTGGGGATCAGGAGCCGGTGTTTTTTGTTGTTGTTGTGTTTTTTTGTTTTTTTTTTTTTAGGACAGACTCATAGGGACAAAGAGTAACTGGTTATGCAGGGGAGAAGGAACTTCACAATGTCCTTATGAAAGAGCACGGAGCTGGGGTACCAGGGCAAACGGAAGGCCTGGCTTAGCCAGGGCAACGTACACATCAAGAACACGGAAGCACACACGCCCACGCGGCGCTCACTCTCTGGGAAACAACAGGTGTTCCGCAGGGACACAAGCCACGGCCTTGGCTGGAGAAGGGAGTCGAGATTTTGGGAGCGATAACAAGTATGACAGAGGCGTAGGGAGCCGAGAGGAAGAACGCGGCAGGGCTCCTGAGCGCAGCCGGGTCAGGACGGTGAGGTCAAAGCCCCAGGGCTGGAGCAGGACAACAGCGCGGTCTCGTCCTCTTCTCCAGCCTCACCCTTCCGTTTGGGAAACGGACAGCGAAGAGCAGCTGGAGCGTGCAGGTGAGGGCACCGCAGCGGACGCTGGGGGGTGGGGACGGCATGACGCCCTGAGGGTGAACAGAGCTGATGTCCATGTGTGGTCAGAGAAACAGCAGACGGAGCTGCAGAGCGCATGTGGGAAGACAGAGATGGCGGTCAGGCTGTGGGACGGGTGACACCGACAACAAGGACAAAGGCCATGGGGAGAGGGCGCTGGCAGTGGGCTGAGGTTGCTACTTCACCTGCGACCTTCCAGGTAGGGGTCTCGCCCTGACTCGCTCGGCATGTCCACACCTAACAAAGCACCTGGCCGGCGCTAAGTCCATGCAGGCAATAAACCTTCCCAGAGCGCAGCACAGGAGGAGACACACAGGACTGGAAACGACAATTTGGCCAATTGAAAAACGTTTTTAAAAATGAAGATGGCAAGCTGGGCGTGGTGGCTCATGCCTATCATCCCAACACTCAGGAGGCAGAGGCAGGAGGACTGCTGTGAGTTCGAGGCTAGTCTGGGCTACGTTCTGAGTTCAGGATTGGCCTGAACTACAAAGCGAGACCCTGTCTCAAAAAATAATAATAAAAGTAAAATAAAATAAGATGAAGAGGGCATAGAAAATTACTCAAAACTTTAAAAAATTATATTCAGTGTGCATCTAAAACACACGCAGAATAAGTAGTTTACTGGATCAGTTTGTAGTGCTATAAACTTCGGACTAGATTAAGAGCCAGTTCTACTGCTTTTGACACCCTCCTGACACCCTCCTGAGGGCTGTGCCACGTGCCATGTATGGGGGGTATTGGGTAACAGTCATATTCTCTGACACTGAGTTTGCTCTACCTTTATAACCAGTCAGCCTGTTCTGTGCTCATAATTAGTAAGGGAAATGCAAAGGTTAATGCCCAATTTCCCTTTAGAAACAGTGTTATTTTGAGGAGACAGGGAAGAGACACAATAAGGCAAAACAGGATGTAAGGAACTAACAGGGCAGTGTTAAATAGCAAACCAAAGGGATAATAGAGAAGCGAGTGCCATGAACAGGGTGTGAAACGAAATTGCAAGTATTAGACGGGTATAGACTACACAGTAGACAGTCTTAAAAATATGCAACTTTCAAAATAAACTGCGTGGTGGCTCACGCCTGTCATCCCAGCACTCAGAGGCAGAGAGGAGGATTGCTGAGTTCCAGGCTTGCCTGGGCTACATAGTGAGCTCAGGGCCAGCCTGAACTACAAAGCAAGACCCTGTCTCAAAAAAATAAATAAACTGCAGGAGGAGAGGACACTGGACATGTGAAGAGAATATGCAGAACAGTGTGGACAGCATCTTATTACACAGTCATGGTGAACTTCTAGTCCTTATCACCAGCACTGCCAACCTCAGGCCAATCCTGTAACCACAGTGAGGAATGTCAGTGTAGACGTCATTAGTCTTTATCAATTATCACCTTATGTGCTTGTTGGGTTAAACTCTGATATAGGTCAAGACTGTTTTCCACTGTTCTCCACACAAAGCCAAAGTCATAACAGGACCACCTTCTGCTTTGAAAGTCTTGCTTTGGAAAGATCTGCCCTCATAAATGCTTAAAAATGCTAAAGTGTACTTCAGCTTCATGACATAACTGTCTATTGGTTTTGCCAGTCTACATTATTGGATTTTATCCATTATTCATACACATTTCAACCAAAATAGCATTAAAAGAAAACCTAGCAAGAAAGCTTTTCTTGAGCAAGTGTTCTCAAAATGTTTCTAAAAAGGAGTATGAACACAGTTTGAAAACCATTTTGAATGATTATAACATTCACAGGCAAGAATTTTCCATGAAGCTGCTGTCTCAGACTACTACGTGTACTGAAGAGTAACAGCCATGGAATCATTTAACCGGTAATAAATGCTTCCAAAATAGTTCCTTACAAGATTACTAGAGATTCAAAGTAGCGCACCTTTAGTTTGCTCCCAGTTGAGCTAGTTTTTCTGTTGTCCTTCTCTCTGAGAAGGTCCCCAGCTCCTAGCTGAGGGCAAGTTTCGTGGGCACAATTTTGTCATTAATCAAATGAGTCCATGTCTCAACTCCTCTTCCTCCTCTGCCACCTTCTCCCCCACAATCCAAAGTCATGAACACAGATGCACAAAATCAACAAGTAATGCTAGCAATCCTCAGCTCTTTATGGAATACCAATGTATTTTTAAGAAGGATAGAAATATCACTGACATTTATGCAGCAACGTGCACTCACTCAGCAAGCCTTTGGAGAGGTGACAAAGACCTTGTGCAAAGCACTTCATGAACGTAAACAGATACGGTGCCACCCATCCTGTTATGATTTCTGTCTAGATGTCTCCCTGAAACCTCATGCGCTCACATGCAGGGCTTCTGGAGGTGACTGGATTGTGGGGACCTGACACTCACCACACATTAGTCCACTGAAGAGTCATAGCTAAATGTGACACTGGGAGCAGAAGCCTGGTTGGAGGAGGTGGCCACTGGGGCCGTGGCCGCTCGTTCCCTCCTCTGATCCATCTCTGCTTCCAGTCTGCCATGCCACAGCTTCCTTCTCCTCTGCCAGGCCACCATGTCTGTCTGCCCAGGGGTGGGTGGAGCCAGTGGACTATGGACTGAAACCCCTATAAACCATGAGCTAAAATAAACCCTTCCTTCTGTAAATTGTGTCAAGTATTCTATCCCAGCAATGAGAAAGTGACTGAGACATATTCCAAAGAGACACAAGTAACCTAGTGCAAAGCTATCACAGTGGCTTAACTGGAGGAGCAAAGAGTGAAAAGGACTAATTTGCTCAGAGTTAGGAAAAATCATCCAAGACAGGAGATACCCGAATGGTATTTCAGTGTTTTGGTAGAAAAGCAGCAGCATACAGTAACAAATGAGCCTGATAGAGCAGAAATACCTAAACTCACTTTCTTTTTCCATAAAATATGGTCACAATTTTATCTGTTGACAGAATAACGCTTTTCTACACAACTAGTTAACACTTAGTTTCTCGATGAATTGTTTTTGCTTCACTCTACACAGCAGTATCCCCAGCAAGGGTTCACTTGCATTAAGAAATGTTACTTCACCTGAGCACTTGACTCCTTACTCCTCGTGAAGAGGTGACAACTCATTAGATTTATCTCCTTTTAAGTATAAGTGATGGGATTCAATCAAGTTATGAAACAGAAAGCTGCCTGGGTTGTGGAATTTTATGAAATCTTAGTTACTGAGTATATGGAAAACGAATTTTCTCATAGATCCTACAGGGTTGGAAAAATTACACTACACTGCTGGCTCTCAACAGGGTTCGTCTTAACCACCCTATGAGCAGACTTCCACTTGCTCCACTTACTCAAAGAAGCTTATAGGGACATGATAAAAGGAAACAGGAAGCCACATCGACTTCCAAAGTAAGCAAATAAAATTGCCCTTTCACTTTAGAAAAAATTACACAAATTAGTAACTTTTTAAAAGGAGATTAAACATTTAGTGAAATAACACTTAAATATTTTAAGAAGTATCCGTAAGGGCCGGAGGGTTAGCTCAGTGGTTCCGGCACCTGCCTCACAAGAGCAAGGTCCTGAGTTTGATCCCCGGTAACCACATACAATGTTGGGTGTGGAGACTCATGCCCATCTGCCATCAATACCACATACCACAGTGCCAGGCATGGTGGCTCACGCCTGTAATCCCAGCACTCGGGAGGCAGAGACAGGATTGCTGAGTTCAAGGCTTGCCTGGGCTACATAGTGAGCTCAGAGCCGGCCTGAACTACAAAGCAAGACCCTGTCTCAAAAAAAAAAAAAAAAAAAAAAAGTATCCTTAAAATGTTTCCCTAACTTTTCAGCAGTGTTAGGGTAGAATTAATTTAATTGCTCTGCTTGGGGAAGGACAATTAACCACCAAGTGAGGTCCAGGTTCGCACACTGTCCACCAGCTGCCTGATGCTGTAGAGCTGGGCCCTAGGAAAGGCGAGCACGGCCGAAGGGCAGCAAGTGCTGGGAAAAGCAAGGGGCAGGCGGGTGGGAGTGAGCCCAGGGCATGCAGGGGCCTGCTGAGGCAACGAGGATCGTCTTCTAGGGCTAAGACACCCAAAGACTGCAGACCGGGACTGTGCCCTGTATGGTCCACACAGCACCACTGTGGTCGAGGACAAGGCACAGCTGGAGCGCAGAGATCAGCAAACAGGTCAGGGAGGGGCTGCACGCAAGGTAATGAGCGCACGCCTGTCGCCGCTCCAGGGACCATTTAACACACACTGTATTAATTTATGCCCTTAATTCATGTCAAATAATCCTCTGATCCATTTGCTGATGAAGAAATAATGAAAAATAAAACACTTTCCCAAGGATGTAAGCATTGGTTTAACTTTGATTTATCAACAGCCTTCAACCTCAGCACCTATACTTTTAACTATTACCCTACATTAATAAAAAAAATTAAAGCCCAAGCATCATGTGGAGGGGGACAGACAGGCTTTGGTCTGTGTTTCATGGACATGGCATGTGAATGTCATGCTGTCTTTAAGAGATGAAACAGGAGTCATTTATTTAAATGAGGCTGACTCCAGGAGAAACAAGATCTGGGAAGAAGAGCAGATCATTATTTACACATCAAGATGACAGTTGGGTATGCAAGGTCAGCCTTGGTGGTACAAATTTTCGGACTGTGATGGTCAGAATAATGACTTTGCCACAATGAGAGTCCTTGTCATGGTAGAACCTACAAACACTTTACCTATACATGTGGATAGGGACTGGGGAGATCTGATTAAGTTAAAAGTCTTGAGAGGGGGAGATTATCCCAGATTATCTGGTAAGTCCAGTGTAGTCACAGGGTCCTTTCAAAAGGGAGGAATAGGGTGAGACTTAGCGACCCGCAGAAGACAGACTTCTGGCTTTGAATTCGGAGAATACAGCTTGAGCCAAATGAACGCAGGCAGGTGCCTAAGACCTAGAAAAGGCCAGAAATGGACTCTCTCCTCGACCTCTGAAAAGGAACATAACCCTTGACTTTAGAATCTCTGACATCTAGAATGTGTACTAATAAATCTTCCTTGTTGATTATAATTTAAGCTACGACTGAAAGTGTTTAAGGTTTCTATGTCATTGAAAGCATAAGTGAAGGAAACCATAACTAAACAAGTCTTAGAAGGCACAAAGAGGTATGAGAACAAATGTGCAAGGGGTGGCTTTAATTAACAGGGGCATTTCTTCTTCTGTACAGCAGTGAGAGAGCCCTGGGGCCAGAGGCTCATGCACACAGACTGGTTGAAGAGGATGCCATTCCACAGTGACAGCTGTTATAATCTCAGTGAATTACGTGGCTGGGTCAACAACAGGTCAGGACTTGAACTGAGGACATCTGACTTGAATGCGGTTTCTACACTGCCCCAAATTATTCCAAAGATTTGTAATAGGAAACAGGAGGAATGGCCACTGCGGGCTATGTTTAGACTAATGTAACAAACTTGGTGGCTGTTGCAGGCTTGGCACCTGCCCCTGCCTGCACTTCCTGGAGCCGTGGAAGATCTTTAAGGGTCTGCTAACAAGAACCTCTGAAGAAGAGTTCCGATTAATTAGGCAGAGGGTGACGGAGGATTTCACTCTGTTCTGTATCTACCTCCTAGTGAATTGTTTATAACAACTGTGAGTTTTTGTTTTTGTTTTTTTGAGACAGGGTCTCGCTTTGTAGTTCAGGCTGGCCCTCAGCTCACTATGTAGCCCAGGCAAGCTTGGAACTCAGCAATCCTCCTGTTTCTGCCTCCCGAGTGCTGGGATGACAGGCGTGAGCCACCACGCCGGGCACTGTGGTATGTGGTATTGATGGCTGGTGGGCGTGAGTCACCACGCCCAGCATTGTATGTGGTTACCGGGATCCAACTCAGGGCCTTGCCCTTGCGAGGCAGGCGCTGGAACCACTGAGCTAAATTTCCGGCCCCACAACTTTGAGTTTTTAATGAAAAATTAAAAGGTACAAACAAAGAAGACAAGCACCAGAAGAACCTAAACTCTTTTTGTACATTCAGACCTTGATACATTCGGTCCTACAGTGCTGGCAGCACCTCCGTCCAGGGGGAGATGTCCCTCACAGAAGGAACACACAGGCAGCGCCCACGGATGTGCCAGAGTTCATGCCCAACACGACAGTCTGCAATGTCCTTTGCCCTTTCCCTCCTCCTCCACTTTCCTCACCACGCCAAGTGTTCTAGCTTTCAAATTCTACCTCTTTTCCTTCCCAATATGAGATATTTTCTACACATTCCATAATTAACTGACAATATCACAAGTTTTTTTTCTGTAATTATTCCCATATCTGGCTATTAAAATTATTTTTCCTTACTTGATAAACATGTTATTTACCTTATGTAAGTCTTCTCTGTAAGTCTACATCAAGTAAACTTCCTTCTCGTTATCACACCATGTTTTAACCTCAATCTAATCTTCAGTTCTTATTTCTACTATCTCTCCACGTGCTGCCTTTCTTTGATTTCTTATTATGGAATTTGATTCATTTCACAGACACAACGTTCCCTGCTCCTTTGGTCAAGTTTTGTGAAATCCACTAACAATGTTATGTTTACCTCTTCTGTATGTATTTAATTTCCTCCCATAAATGATTTTTGAGGCAGAGTCTCGCTTTGTAGTTCGGGCTGGCTCTGAGCTCACTATGTAGCCCAGGCAAGCCTCGAACTCAACAATCCTGTCTCTGCCTCCCGAGTGCTGGTATTACAGGCGTGAGCCACCACGCCCGGCACTGTGGTATGCGGTATTGATTGTCGGTGGGCGTGAGTCACCACACCCAGCATTGTATGTGGTCACTGGGGATCGAACTCAGGACCTTGTGCTTGTGAGGCAGGTGCTGGAACCACTGAGCTAACCCTCCGGCCCCCATAAATGATTTTTATCCGTCTCACTGCTCTCCAACTACTTCCCTATTACTTTCCCTTCCCCACCCACATGTCTCAAAACTTCTAAATTGAATCTTTTTAACAGTTCAGAACTCCCCCGTGGCAGGGCCCCCTCTTCAAGCTGTCCTCAAGTCCTCACCCACGGCTCCCAGTTCCCAGTGCCGAGTAGCACCACGCAGCCTCTGCGTTACACATATGGACACTCTGACACCTCGAGAAATGACCTGAAATAGATACGGGACCACGCCACTGAGAACAGCGAGGTCACAGAGCTGGTCCCAGGTGAGGGTCCAGGGCTCTGGATGTGACATCTCACTGCAGACTCTTGCCTCAACAAGATGACACCAAAAAACAGGCAGCTGGGGGAGCTAAACTGTTCTGTTTGTATGGTTCTTATTCCAGGAGATTCTGGGTGGCATCCACTCTGAGAAGTCACTTAGGTGGGGGACTCTTACATCCCCAGCAATCAACGCAGAGGGGAGGTTTCCAGGGTTACCTGACAGCGCATCATAGAACTCGTCCTCGCTAAGGATGCTGGGAGGTGGGGAGCCTTCAACCAGAGACTGCTCTAGCTCATGGTGCTCGGTGGCCAGGGCCTCCAGCGCTTCTGACAAGATTTTGTTTTTCTCTTGCTCTTGTTCCAATTTTAAATTCCTCACCTAGAAGAAAACAGATACACAAAAAGGCTTCAGAGTGACAGGAGACAGACTGAAGGAGGGAAAAACTACTTGCTTTCGATTCAGTTCTGTTGCGACATCAGAAATCAAAACAGTCATGTTATATACACACAGATGAATGAGCGAAATTACTAAGCTAATTTTGTTCTTCATGTGGGAACTTTTCTCATTACCACTAAACTAATGAAAATGGATTAAGAACTACCAAACAATCTCAGCTCAAACTATCAGGATCCCAGTGTAGGAGGAGTGTTGATTCCAAAAACATTCAAGTTTCATAATTCATTTTATTTATTCCTTGGTACCAGGGATCAAACTTGGACCTTGCACTTGCCAACCAGGTGCTGTGCTGCTGAGCTACATCCCAGGCCCTCCACTTTCTTTTAAAATAAAGAATATTTTTCTCAACATCAATTAGGAAATTAAGAAGCCAGTTTTGGCAAGACTTAAATCAAGAATTAAAAGCCATCCTAAATGACAAGAGGTAATTTACAATGTGTACTTCAGCAGCACCCTCCAGTATACTTCCAAAATAATTGGCATTATCAAATGAAGAGAAACAAGCTGGCGGTAATCATCTTAAACATTTTCATTTCCATTCTTAACTATTTTCATTTCAACTCTATATTTTACTTTTAGTGTAGTACATTTAAAAAACAATTACAGAGAAGGTAAAGCCTGGTTTGGCTTTTATCCCCCTCTCAAGCCCTGCTCCTTGCATGTAACTCCAGCGTGTGGACATCCGGCAGCTGACTAACACCGTTAGAGTCCAAGTAATCTCATCTTCGTGAGAGAGCCTGCTCTGGACTCAGTAGGGACAGCTCACCTACTCTTCTGTCGGAACCCCACAAACCACTACCAGTCCTCAGCCCTTCCAGAGTACGGGCCAGAGTGCACCATATACAGAAGCCAGGAAAGCTGAGATTTTAGCAGTCATATATTCTCTTCCTTAGTTTCTGGCCTGCAGGAGATTTCTACTATCGGGCTGGGTGTGGTGGTGTACACCAGGTGCACGCCTGTAATCCCAGCACCTGGATAGTGGAGGCAGGATGACTGCAGTGACTTCAAGGCCAGCGTGGGCTAGAGTGAGTTAAAAACAGCCTGAACTACACAGAGACTTTGTCTCAAATATAAAACCCCCAAAAAACAAAAACAGAGGTTTCTACTATCATCTAATATTTAATTTTGTAGCATTCAACACACTGGTCTTCGAACTTGTTTTTTCAATTCAGTTACACATCTATTTCTCAAATATAAACCCCAAAACCAGAAAGCAGAGCCTCAGTGACGATGCTGCCTCCCCCTTCACTTCTTCCATGCCCGCAGATTCCTGAGGTCCAAGCCCAAAGGCCATTCCCGCAGTTTGGAAAAGCACTGGGCAGGAAACCACGCTGCAGCTGCGCCTTCCACCTCTGCTTATGGGGCCCCGGACTCTCTCGCCGTGGCTCTCCTTGCCTGTCCACTCTCCTTCCTCTCCCCAGGCCCCTAAGAATAAGCGCTCCCAACTCAGCTCTTTGTGGGCCAAAGGATCTGACAGCTGCACAGGAGGTAGAACAGTCTACGAGTCCTAGATATAATTCAAAGTGCAGTTTCACCCAGGTGCTCAGCTCATAGCATAAATTGGGTTAAATATGAGCTTGGGAATAGTCCAGTTCTTAGGCACGTGTTTATCATCGTAGCAGCAAATTATAATTATTACAGCTGTGATAACGAAACAAAAATAGAAGCAAATGGTAAGCAGTAATGTGCAGAGAAGACACAAAACTGAAAAAAAATCATACACATATATAATTAAAAGTATTTAGGCAACTAAAAAGTACTTGTAAATATCCTTATGATCTAAGTGGTATCTCCAAAGGAAATACTATGGTATGGTCAACTTAAAAATCAAAGGCTGTTCTTCGTCCATTTGACGGGTTAAGCAACTGCTTTATCTGTAAAGATGAGACTTGAGCAAACGTCCGAAATGAAAGTGTCTTCGAATGGAAAAAATCAGCACTGTTGTATTTGCAGATTCTAAAAACAACCCTACAAGATCCAAATGCTTTCCCTTTTTCTCCCCCTCCCAACCTCCCTCTTTTGCTTTCCTAGCTTCTCAAATACCGAAGTGTAACTGTGCTGCCGACACTGTACCTTTCAATGTAAGAATCAACTGAAGATCGCTTCTAATTAACAAGTACACACACTTTAATATCTCAATCTATCTAGCAGATTTCAGACAGCTGGCAAGTAAAGAAGCAAAACCCAAAATATCCCCAAAATATCTTTTCAACAAAATCTTACTCGATGTATCCTTTACCCATCTACAACAGGCACCAGCTCACGTCTGCCACAGCCACATCTTTTTGCTTGTTCTTGAGAGCGAACAGGGTGGGAAGCGAAGGAGAGGCTCTAACCTCTTTCCACTTCTGACCTTGTTTTTATCTTTCAATTGATTGGAGGGTACTTTTATCAGTATCAAACCTAACAAGATTTACTGCATTGAAGAAGCCTTACTATAAAAATATCTACAAAGGGCAGCCCTTCTCACCAGGCCGGCAGTACCCAGCTATGAGAAAGGAAACCGGCACTGAAAGTGCACTCAAAATAAACTCTCCTTGCCTGAGAGTCACCTGAACTGCCGTTAATACCGCGTCCTCAGCAAGAGAGACCCCAGGACAAGGGACTTCACATCCTCTTTGATCTCAGTGCTTCACAAATACCTAACGGAAATCTCCATCTAAAAATTAGTGTAGAACTGCTAACAAAGATACTGCAGAGTACAAGGTCATAAAATATTCATCTTTTAAACTGTTTCAAATTTTCCTTTGCTAACTTAAAGATTCCACAGTGAGGGCCAGAGGATTAGCTCAGTGGTTCTGGTGCCTGCCTCGCAAGCGCAAGGTCCTGAGTTCAATCCCCGGTTACCACATACAATGCTGGACATGGAGACACGCCCACCAACAATCAACACTGCATACCACAATGCCGGACATGGTGGCTCACGCCTGTAATTCCAGCACTTGGGAGTCAGACAGGAGGATTGCTGAGTTCGCGGCAGCTTGCCTGGGCACCATAGTGAGCTCAGGGCCAGCCTGAACTACAAAGTGAGACCCTGTCTCAAAAAAAAAAAAAAAAAAAAGATTCCACAGTGAAATAGAAACAGTATCTTCTATAGAACATTCTCTTACAATTCCAGGTGTGTGCTTCTTTTGTTTATATTAGGTACTGAGACATGTATCATGATGACTAGGTTTTTGAACTCTCAAACTAGAATAATTCTCCTGCTTACTATTAAGGAAGTAAAGAAATTCACAGAACTAGTGAACCCCAACCTGTGTGTCTAATTACATTAAAACATTTTGGACTAACATTCACAATAACCAACCTACAATCAAATGAACATAAATATTAAACTTAGGAGGCAGAAACTAACTGAACCATGATACAAAGTAAATATGCCCTCTGCTGTGTCTCTGCAGCCCTTAAAACATGGACACAAATTTAAGCCTTTGCATTTGTCTCTCCTCAAACCCCTGTGGCAGTCTTTCACTTTCTCCCATTTCATGACAGAAAGAGAAATTCACAGTGAATATCTGCAAAGTGAGTAGGTGCCAGCTAAGGAATCCAGAGTTTTAAATACAGCCATCTGTGAACCAGTTTACCTACAATTTTATCTCCTCCTTCCTTTTGCAAAGCACCTGATCATTTACCTGTATTTCGTAGGGTTAAATAAGGCAGAGATAACAATCTGACATTTGGCAAAGGCGTGTCAGTGAGTAGGGAACCAGGGCTTAGGACACACAGACAGGTATATAAATTTAGGTCTTGATTATCAGTCTGATACAGCTCTTTCAACTGGGCATACTTTGGTCAGTTCGACAACCCTTGCCTATTCATTTCTTCGCTGATATTACACATAAAGCTATAGTAACAAAGAATTAAATTAGAATGAAACAGTAGCTCTTGAGTTTGAAAAAAAGAGGAATCTTGAAGTAAAAGAATAACACTGACACCTCCTTTCTGTAGTTATACGACCAATGATACCCTCACTTCCAGTGTCCTTCCAGACATGTGCTTTATGTGCCTCCCTGACACTTGCCACACAGCTGTGGGAAACGCGGGTCTCAAGGTACAGCTGGTGAGCTGTCTGCTCCCCCATCTGACCACTGCACTGTTTAGGTCTTCTATAGTGCCTATCGCTGCTTTCTGACATGTAAGGAACTTCCTTTTGCTCCAGATAAAGAAGAGACCTCGGGAGAGGTCATGAGCAGAATTTTAGAAAAGACCCCTTAAGAACACTTACTGTAACAACAAGTGTAAGAGACGGGTACTATAAGAACTGGTCGGATTCTAGAGAAGTTGTTAAGGAAGTCCCAAGTGATCTGCTCCCAGACTGACTCCGTGAGGGAGGAGTAAAGAGGAATCAGGGGCCCTTCTGTAGCTGTGCACAGAGGCAGGCATCTAACATGGGAATCACTGCAGGAGAAACAGGGCCAAATGGAAACTCCATTTTATTTATGTTAAGTGTGAGATGCCATCAGACATCCAAGTGCACATGTCAAGAGGACAATCAGATATCAAATCAGGCACTCAAGAAAGGAAATGCTATGTAGGTATTTTAAGCTGTATGATTAGACAGGATCACAAGGGAGAAGAGATGCAAGTAAGAAGAAACCGAAGGACTGAATCCCAGTAAAAAAGACTGGGTGGGGAGAACAGAGACCTAAGAGGAAGCCCAAAATGTGTGGTGTCCTGGAAGCCTAAGAGAGGTATTTCAAAGAGGAAAAGGTGCCCTGCACCCAACAATGATGACAGATCAAATAATATGAGAACTAAGGAGAAACCACCAGGTTTTGTGATATGGAAATCAATAATTAACTCACCAAGGGCAGTTTCAGCAACTGTAAAGGGGAGGGGAGAAGACAGGAGGGAAGGAAAGAAACAGAAGAACTGAATTTTTACTGGGGGGGGGCAACAAGATAATGATATCTGAGGGGAAAAAATCAATAAAAAAATCCAGAAATTTTTATTTTTATCAGAATTTTTAAAAATAACTTCTTGCCGGGCATGGTGGCTCATGCCTATAATCCCAGCACTTGGGAGGCAGAGATAGGAGGATTGCTGGGTTCAAGGCCTGCCTGGGCTACATAGTGAGCTCAGGGCCAGCCTGAACTTCAAAATGAGACCCTGTCTCAAAAAAAAAAAAAAGAAAAAAAAAGTCTGGCGTGTCAAAGAACATGATCAACCAAATACAAGGAATCTATGGAATGATAGAAAGTATTTATAAATCATGTATCTAACCAGAATCTACTGTCTAAAATATACACATAATTATATAAAGAATTCTTATAACTCAGCAAGGCAAGTAATTCAAACAATGAAAAAGGACTTGGATACTTCCCCAAAGAAGATATAGAAATAACCGGCAAACCTGTGAAAAGATATTCCACATCTTTAGTCATCAGGAGAACGCCAAGCATATCCACAATGAGCAACACACTACACCACGTGGCTACAACTGCAGTGGGGGTGTAACTTCACAAGGGTGTGAAAAAATACTAATTTTTTTTTTTTTTGGTACCAGGGATCAAACTCACAACCTTGCACTTACAAGGCAGGCAGTGGTGCCACTGAACTAAATCCCCTAGCACAGGAATACTAATTTTTGTTTATTGCTAAAGAGAATGTAAACTGTTACATAATGTGGAGAATGTGGAATTCCTCAAAATATTAAACAGAATTAACCAAAGAAACTGAACACAAATGTAAAAAATATATATGTATGTATATAAATACTAAGTTGGCCAGAAAAAAAGTATTGATAACAGTCCACATTAACTTCAAAAATACTACGCTAAGGAAAAAACAGACACAAAATGTAACATATGGTAAGATTCTATTCATATGAAAAGTCCAAAACAGACTAATTCTTAGAGACAGAAGGCAGATCAGTGGTTTTCAGGGACTGGGAATAGAGTGGGTATGGGGAGTATCTGCTTAATGGGTAAAGGATACCTTTGGTGTAATGAAAACATTTTAGAAGCAGCTGCAAACTGTGAATGTACTAATGTCACTGAATACTACGTTCAAAAGATGTAACTATATTGAAAATTCTATCTCAGCGTCTAAAGACTGTTTTGTAAAACTTTAATTCCAAAAAGAACAAACATACATTTATAATATGACAAATCACTCTACTCTTAGGAAGAACAATTATATCCAGGCAGATTTGTATACGAACACTGTCATTTTATTTGAAAGAGCTCAGAGCTGGAAATAACCTCAACGTCCCTTGACAGTGAACAGATACATGTTACAGACATAAAAAGTAGTATTCAGCAACAAAAGGGAATGAAGTACTGATACAGGCCACAACAGATGACTCAAAAATTGACTGAGTTAAAGAGCCCAGGTTCCTTCCTTCCAAAAGAACACATTATTGGTTCCATTTTTATAAGATTCTACCAATTTTCAACTATTCTGTAGAGATAAAGTTGCCTATGGACAGAGGTAAGAGAAAGACTGGGAGGCAGCACAAAGAAGAAGTACTCTTTATCTTGATTGTGGTGCTGGCTTCACCAGTGTAAGCACAGATAAAAACTCATTACACTCTAACTATGGCGTTTAGATGCACCAGTAATTACCTCAATGAAACTGGAAGAAAGAATACCAATTAGCAATAGGAAATGCAGTGAAGCAAGACTGCTCCTGTACTGACAATGGAAATGAAAACAATATTCCTTACACAGTCTTAAAAGTATTTTTAAAGAGATATAAGAAAAACATTTCCGTTGACAGCAAATAACACAAGATACTGCACAGCAACATATAATATGTGCGTTTGCACACTCAAATGATGATGAAGATGCACCAAAACCTACCAGTGGTTGCTCGGCTCTGATTTTTATCTTTTCCATATAGAAAACACTTTTCTGTAAACTCTCATGTCTTCCATATATACTAACTTCATAATTATCAAAATATCTTTAAACACATCTATGTTTGCATCATCACATTTCTGCACTAAGTCTGCAATGCATCAAATGTTAGATGATCTCGACAAGGTCCTTACATCACAGAGCACGTGGCTTTGCCAGACTTCTACCCAAACAGCCCTGTCTGAGAACTTACAGAGCTTCTATGTAAAAATATCTTATCCCTCTCCACGGATTAGACCTCTATGTATTTTTACAATAAAGTTTTTAGGATACAGAACACCAAATCATCACTTTCAAAGGTACAGCAGTCTCACATCATTTTCATGGGCTCTTTGTTGACAGTTCCACTAATGAAAATGAGTGATGCTTACTATTTTGCAATATCAATCATGCATTCTAGAACTCATTTACAACTTCAGTTTCTCACACCAGAGAAAACATACGATATTTACATATCTGTGACCTATTTATTTCAATTATTGTGAAATAGTAAATATTCAAAGGGAAACGGGGTTTAGAGGTAAGTAATGAGGGTAAAGAAAAAAATTGATGGTTAAAAAAGGAAGTAAAGTTTGTGTATATAGGGGTGGGGGTTGTAGGGTGGGTAGAAGGGAAAAAATAAGAAAGAAGTCATGTCATATACTGGTACAAATTCTCAATGTTGAGTGTAATTGTGATGTGTATATATAACATACCAATAAATTAAATTTTAAAAAAAGAAAATGACTGATGTTATTTATAGAAGTAACACTAAGCTGGGCATGGTGGCTCAC